>JANRGW010049902.1:0-16194 GCA_024733675.1 Psilopsiagon aymara | reverse complement strand
GCTGCGTGGAGACCTCATAGCAGCCTTCCAGTATCTGAAGGGAGCCTATAGGGATGCTGGGGAGGGACTCTTCATTATGGACTGTGGTGATAGGGCAAGGGGTAATGGGTAAGGGTGGTGAGGCGCTGAAATGGGTTTCCCAGAAAGTGTGAATGCTCCATTGCTGGCAGTGTTAGAGGCTGAGTTGGACATAGCCTTAGGTGGCATGGTTTAGTGGGAGGTGTGCCTGCCCATGGCAGGAGAGTTGGAACTAAATGATCTTAATGTCCTTTCCAACCTGAACTATTCTATGATTCTATATATATACTACCGACAGAGCCTAAGGAGAATCACAACTGCGGTTAGCCTACAGCAACCTAAGCAGCCACTGCCATTAATGCATCTCTATACTAAAATCTACCTACCTGCACATTATAGGTTGGAGATTGTCCTGGATTCAGCAGTAGCAGTAATTTTTCTCCTTCTTAGTAGCTGGTGCAGTGCTGTGTTTTTGACTTTCAGCCTGGGAACAACGCTGATAACACCAATGTTTTTAGTTGTTGCTCTGTAATATTTACTCTGACCAAGGACTTTCTGAGTCTCATGCTCTGCCAGGGAGGAGGGGAAGCCAAAAGGAAGCAGAAACAGGACAACTGTCCCAAATCAACCAAAGAGGTATTCCATATCACAGCACGTCATGCCCAGTGTATAAACTGGGGGCAGTTACCCAGAAGGGTTTGATCACTGCTTGGTCAGGCTGGGTTTCGGTTGGTGGGTGATGAGTGGTTGTATTCTCTTCCCTTGTTATTCCCCTTTTCATTATTATTATTGGTGGCAGCAGCAGTGGTTTGTGTTATACCTTAGTTACTGGACTGTTCGTATCTCAACCCGTGGGAGTTACATTCTTTCAATTCTCCTCCCCATCCCTTTGGGAGCAGAGGAAGGAAGGGCTAGGGGGAATGAGTTAGCGTCTGTGTGGTTCTGGATTGCTGGCTGGGCTTGAACCATGACAGAGGTGGAGGTCACACAAGCAAGCTGCTAAAGTGCTCAGAAAGGTGGAAGGTAGAAAAAACTAGCAGATAACAACTCATAGTTAAAAAAATAAAAATCTGAAGAAATTTCTTAGGGTATTTCTTGAGTAATTGTCCAATTTTTCCTTTTTGATACTACCTGAAAGATTGAAGTAGTTATCCAGAAATTGACTGGGAGCTATGAAAAACCAAAGAACAGATCCAGGGAAGATGTGCGCTTTTACGAAAGGGCATAGACAAAATTAGATGACATCTTGGGGGATAATAAGAATCAACTGTAATTTTTTAATCATATAAAGTTTTTTAAAGTATCTTTCTGTACAGTACAAGGCACTTCTTTCTTTTTCTATTACAATGTATTCTACCTAATCTCCTGCTTTAGCAAGCACTAGTTTTGTGGGGTTCATATACATGCTGAACTTTCACATGTATGTTAGCTATTTCATATTCACTCTTGCCCTAAAAGAAAAGCAGGATGTATGTGATGGCTTACTGTGATGGGAAAGATCAGCATTTCCTTAAAATCTACAAATATCATACTTCAGTTATTAAAACTTTCATCTCTACTGTCTATTTTTTTGCAGTTATGTTTAAAATTCAACCTTACATTTCGTATATAACAAAAGCTTTTATACCTGATACCTGCAGAACCAAGAAGAAAAAAGTTACCGAGAGTGTGTGAGGATACATTACATATAACTGATGTGAAAAGTCAGAAGTCTAAGGGTATGCGTAGGTATTCTCTGGCCAAGCAAAGTTATAACTTCTAACTGCTGCTGTGAAATGCATCAAAATTTGGATAATGTCTGATATGAATATTGGACATTACCGTAAGAATATTGGTTTGCATGCATGTGATCAGAAGGTACAAGACTGGACAAAATAGTTAAATAAGATTTACCACAAAGCAACACTTTATGTCTTCATACTGTGCCTCTTTTTCTTACATAACATGAACACTGCAATTTAAAAACCTAGTGAACTACACCCACAGTGTTTGGTAAACTGAAGAGTTGGGCTAGTCATACAGATAGAAAGGCCATCCCTGAGATGTACAGAAATACATTTAGTTGGGAATGGATGGATGGCTCCATCCACTGACGTGCCTCTACTAAGAAAGGCACACATGAAAGTTGAGGCCTGGAGAAGAAATGCATGTATTGTTGCTTTTGCCCATCTTGCTTCTACTATTTCACTTCCTAGAATGTTTGTATTTGTTAGGAACTGTTATAATACTTGTACAATTCTCCCCCTTTGTTCTGTCTGCAGCTCCTCTCACAGTCTCCACTGCCACAGTGAGTGTCCTTATGACACCACAACATACTCTCTGCATTTAAACACCTGCAGGAAAGACTATGTCTCATCCTTCTTCTCTCTCCTTTTCCTAACAAATATCACTAATTACATGGTGAATTACTTTTAACAGAATTGTGATGATGGCTGTAATTAAAGAAATGCCATTGTCCATCATTCCAGTAAGCACAGGTTATCTAATTAAATGGCTGAGTAGCACAGTTAGAAAAAGAAGTGGAAAAAAAAGGATGTGTACTTCTTTGTGTCTTCAGGAGCATGCATATTACTGGACAGGAAAATGCCACAAAAACGTGCTTTTTATCTCTCACTTAAGGTTTCAGAGCTCAAGCAGACAGCTCTGAGATTACTACACCACTATAAGAACTGCTTATTTACAGACCCCCACACCATTCATCCAGAGAGGAGGCTGTCCTACACTAGCATGTCTTCCCACTGAACAATTACTTGATGTGGAATACATATGCAAGGTGTAAAATACTTTGGGGATTTGGGTTTTGGCATATGGAGAATGTACTGCTGACTTTCAAACACACCTAGCAATGCCCATGAGTGAAATCAGGTACCAAGTGGCAAATGTATATACTGCAGTAGTAGGCACATGCATAAAGCCTTTTGTGTTTAACAGAAGCATTTACTGAACTCTGCAGAATGACATGTTAGGAAAAGTCATGGATTCCTAGCATCTGGTAGAAATCATAGAATCAAAAATATAATCTAGGGGGAGCTTGTGAAGCATACTGGGCTATATAAAAGGAAGGGAGGATAAGCTTATCTTTTTATTCAATCATGCTGGCCAAAAAAAAAAGTGCTAAAAAAAATGTACTGGGAAATCAGTGCTGGTTATTATTTAATTTCCTTTGGAATTCATCTTATTTTGCTGCTCTTAGGAGACCTGCATGCCCAGTAAAATCTGCCTTCAAAAATCTCATTTTTATATATGAAAATAGACATATTCTAATTTCTAATGACAGGCAACTTTGGTGATTGCAGTTTTTAAAACTTCTTTTTCATGGACGTCTCTATTAAGAAGGCAGGGAGGCACATTTTTTTTGTTCATTTTCATGCTACACCTACTCCTGATTATTTTTACTTTACTTACAAAATGTAAATAGAAGAAAAAAAACCCCAAAGAGATCAAAGAGATCAAAGAGATAAAACTAGCTGAAATGATGGTGGAGGAATTTAGGAGCAATTTTATGCTTATTAGGAAAGGTCTCCACAAAGATCAAATAGTAACACTGAAAATCTCAGGGGGAGCATGGTATATCAGTGTTGAACTCAGAGCTAAAGAGCTGGCTTTACCAGACTAACAGCTCCAGCAGATGTGATCTCATCTCAACAAAACCAATCCACTTTTCAGTCTGCAAAATCCCTTTGAGGAGCCATATACTGCTGCTGCTCTTTCAGGAGGTTATTCCCAGTGGCTGAAAGCAGCTGGAAATGTACCAGACTGCATTCATATAGCTGCTCCTGCTACAGAATGAAGTTCATAACCTGGTCTCTCTTTATGACTGGGTATACTATTATTCATCCCTATATTAAAGGCAAAATTGCATACTCATTATGATTATTATTATTATTACTACTATATGCTTATTGACCCTATTAGGCTATTTCCTTTGTCACTCACCATCAATACTCTTTTTTCTGGGAATCAATGACAAGATTATTGCTACAACTAAGTGAAATTCAGTATGAATCAGCTATGATGGATAACTGTGGCTGGTTTAGTCTGGGTTGACTAAAAGTAGGACTCACTTTTAATCAATGCAATTCTGGATGGAAGTGAAATGTGAAGAAATAATATCCCCACTGATAAGGCTGGGTAGTGCAAAGCATAACAATGCTAACAGATGCCACTGGATATGTAGCAACTTGAGGATAATTCAGATCATATCCACCTCTTCTCATCCATGCTTTGCAGCTGTTTACAAAACACCCTTACATGTTATATGCATGGAAATTAGTGAGTGCTGCTTACTGAATAAAAGGTGATTTCACACTCAGTTCCTTGCCATGCCAGGACTAAATTCTGTATGACTGAGCTGAATATGACTGAAAGGACCAGAGGCCATCAAGAGTTATGCTTGGAGAGGAGCCCTGGGAAAGGAGCTGCATATCCTGTAATTATACCACAGCTGCAGCTCTACTTGCTAGATGCAGATGGTTAGCAGACAGCCAAAACTTCATTCCTGCTTCATGCCTGAATCTGTCTCTCTCCTCCACTGCTTTTCTTCTGTTTTAGTCCTTATATAGGTAACTCTGTCAGGCTTTCCCAGGGGAAACTTCATCACAGCTGCCATGGAAGTCTATTTTCATACAGACCCCTCCTGAGTCATAGGATCAGGTGGGCACTTCAGTTTTGCTCTAAGAGGTTTAAACTTTCTGAGTCTTTGAAAGTGGGCAGAAGCTCAAAATATCTCAGCTGCAGTCCCAATCTGATTTTTCAATGTTTGTATTGTACAGTGATTTCTTTTTAAGAAGGATGCAATAGCAACTTTACCAATTTTCTAATGCTTGGATGTCCAAGTACGGGATACACAGACAATCTTTCGTCTCAAGCAGGAAGTCTTACACTTAATATACCCAGGAAATAAATATTATGAATTCAAATAACACAGAGTTTTCAGTATAACAGGGAATACACCCAGCAACAAAGCTTCACATAAGAGTTTTCAATAATTCCTTATATTTGGACACAAACTGACCAAGTCAAATCCTTGACTCTTCAGCTGTACTCTGACTGAGCTGAGATGGTAGGAGGTCATCTCCAACTTGAAAGTACATGTAAATAACAGAAGAATCAAATTCTCTCCAGAAACCTGTGTAACTGTTCACACTTGCAGGCAATTTAGACTCACTGCTGCTCCTCTATGTTACCCATGAAAAATCAACTGTGTTCTTAATATGCAATTCCTTATGTCGTCCTTCTCTCCAAGGCATTGTGGCTTACAGAGTAGAAATGGTGAAAAGTATTTTACCCACTTCAAAATTTCAGGAATGTGGCCATTAAAATCAGGCACCTCTGGGCACTAATGTGTTGCTTAACTGAACCTCTCTGACATGTAGCCCCTTAGGTCTCATGTGCTAAAAGTTCAGAAAAAATCACCATCCTGTGAATACCTTATTTCTTAACAACACCAGGACAAAACTAAAGACACTCCTGTTCTGAGCTTGCTGTCATGTTTAATCTAATAAAATTTTCCCATTTGTGCTTTTGTGATGCCAGGCTGCTTCAGAAATAATTTGTTTCAAACTCTAAGATGCTGCTGCTATATGCAAGGGGCATTTCTGGAAGGGCAAATGACTTGCTCTATAATTCTTTAAAGTTCATTTGATTCCTAAGCTAATATATACACAACCCCAACACACAGACAGACATAAGACATCTACTTCACATTCAGTTTTGCATAAAAATCAAACCCAATGGAAAATTTTGAAAGAGAAATAGTTACACTCATTTTGACACCCAAACAATCATTTAATTTAAATAAAAAATCAAGATTGCAAAGAAAAACATGCAAAAGTTAGAAAATCACATATTCAAGGTCTCCACAGTACCTTCTTCTTTTTAGGTACATATATTACTGCAGTCTTTAAATGCATAATACTTTTCCCCACAAAAAACGTTGATCATCCAGTAAACAAGCAGACAATGCTTCCTTGAAAAGCATCTTTTCCATTTTTTGTCTTGAATTTAACTTTTTAGAGCATGTGAATCACTATAGACGTTAGTTATCAACATACTCAAGATTCGTTCATAACACAAACACTTTTTTTCCACTAAATCTTTTTGATAGGTCTCACTAACGCAGAGCCAACATTCTTAATGAATATTTAATTTATGAAGGGTTGCTCCTATTCAGGCAGTCTGTGTCCATCCATCACAAGTCCCTGATTAAGCTTAGGACTTGGCTGCACTTCTACACTAATTTTTATTCTTGGTTTCCATTCCTTGCTTTATGTTTGTGCATAGCCAACCCCAGCCTTTGACTAAGGCTCATGCTGCCTCTATCATCTTGTGCAGATTTGTGCTCCTGCTTCAGCATTCCTTTTCCCTGTCCCAAACAGGTCTCCTCAAGGAAAAAGGGTTAACTGCCAAAGTGGAGGAAGAGCACTAGCGTAGTGATTGGAGCTGAACTTGACAAAGTTTTGTCCCTAGGGTTGTTTGCCTAATGAGGAGGGTCCCTGGCACATGTACATATGGAAGCACAGCTGAGTATTTTCTCAGTGTTAGTTGATATAGAGAGAATGCAATAATAAACAGTATCAGTGATCCAGTGCTCCAGTTAGCTGGCTGGGCATATTTTATTTAACAATATAGACAGACTATGCTACAGAAGCTTATAAATACACAGTGTTCTTGGCTTTACCCCTAACCAAGCATTACATCCATTATAATCCCTGCAAGTGCCGGAACTTCTGTCTAATGTGAACTCTGCCTTGTATTTTATTATTTTTTTTTTTTTTCCACAATTCTCTCACAACTTATGCAAAACTGCAAGACATTTTTATTTTGTCTTTAGCATACTCTTGCAGGTTTCTTTATGCTACAGAAACACCATGGAAAGACATAGCATAAATAATTAGAAACCCTTTGCCCTAGTACAGTGCTATGACAGTTTTTTTTTGTTTTAAATCTATACCAGTTGTTCCAAATGACTATTTCTAACAGACTTGAGAGTGGGGGAAAGACGTGAAAGAACTGAGAGGCTTCAGAACAGAGTAAAAGCAAAAAAATTTGATATATACCTATAGACTTTAATCTGTTTTCCAGATTTGTGCCTAGATTCCAGACTGAATCTAGGAGGACTGAGTGCGAAATCGATGCTCAAGCATCCCTGTAAGACTTATCAGAATTTCTTAATTCTTATTTCTCAAGATGAATTAGTGTTATCAAATTCAATCAGTTAACATGATTCACTTCATTTCCAAGAATTTTAAGGTGTCAGATCTTCTCATCACAATAATTTTTTTAGAGCAGCAAAGAACATTTGAGAAGTTCAGCCTCCGCACCTTCTCACATCAGGACTGTACCATTAATTCTTCTGTCTATTTCTATGATTAATTTAAACTGACCTGTTGTTACCACTTCTCTGAGAGAGCTCAGAAAGAAAGAAGAAGTGGTTCCTTTTCTTGGGGATACCTGGTTATTGGACCCTGGCTCTTAATGAGAATTGTAATTTTTATACAGCACTTTGTTCACTTGAATTGCAATAATTTATTCTGAAGGGACTGGACAGTCATTCAGACTGTGTTGGCGGTGTTTTTTGTCTTGTTTTGTTAACCTTCAAACCTGCTATAACAGCAATTACATTAAAGTTTGGATTTAACATTTCATTTATACTTTTCCAGTTATTCAAGGGGGTTCCATCAACCCAACCAATGACAGAATTTAGTTCAGACCCCCTGTTCTCCAAAAATAGTCTTTTTGCAATTATCTTTTTTGAGAAACATGGATACCTGCCATGGCATTCAATGGGATGCATATTTCCCAGCAGTTGAAATTCAAATCTTTTCACTGAATCACAGCTGACATCTTTATTGACATAGGCAGGTACTGAAGACAGCAAATAGTGGAAAATATTGTAGGGAGGTAGATGGGCTTGCCTTGGGGCCTGAGCAGTGACAGTGCAAATTGGGAGACTATGTCTAGTCCTTTTGCAGTATTACAGCCTTCCAGGAGAAAGTTAAATAAAATCAGACAAGATCAAAAGGCACAAGTAACCATTAAAATGGGAAAAAGGGGAGAGTCCCCTCTCCCTAAGTCTGCTTCTCTGTCTACTTGACAGGTGAGGAGTGCAGCGACACTTGGGACAAAATGGGACCCCACCAACAGACTTCAGACTTCTCAAGCTCAGCTGGTGGACTTCTCTACTTTTCTATAACATGGAGAACACATTTCCTAAACTGAAGCAAAGTCCCGAAAAATAAAGAGAGACTCTGGAACACACTCTGAAAGTTTTGCAGGTTCATGTACATTTCAATTGTGTCCTTGGACATTTTGATTGTAAAAGGCAAGCAGACTTAGGAAAAAAAAAAAAAAAAAAGGATGCAGGGGAAGAGAACAAATTTAATCATTAATTTTTAAAAGCTGTAAAAACAGAGCACTTTGAACGATAACAAGTGCACTTTGCAAGTGCAGGGAAGAATTACATGAGCAGTGCTTTGCCTTTTGAGACTATGAGCAGGGCTAATAAAAGGCAGGCTCATTTGTCAAGAAACAGCAGCAAATCGATTGTATGAGATCACTCAAACCTCTGCTCCCCTGGCTATGTGTATGACCAGGCAGCTGGCAGTTCACAAGCTAAGCCCCACTTCCTGGCACAATTTGTGAGGCTCATTTCCCCAAGCCTGGGGAATCCCTTACCCAAATGCATGCCCAGAATGCAGCTCTGCTCCCCTCCTCATGCGAGTCATCTCTTACAACAGACCCAATCTGAATCATTCAGCGGGAGAGGGCACAGCTCATGCAACTTTTCAGTTTTCATAAAAGGCTTCAGGGGAGAATTTGACTGTCATTCTCAGATGCTTCTTCTTACTGTATTTAAAATTTTCAAGAAGAATCTGGCTTTCATACTTATTCCATAGTCTTCACAGGCAGAAAGACTATCTGTACTCATTTTAATTTCAGAAGTTGCAAAGCTTGAAAAAACCAAATCAAACCTCAGATTCTGAATTAAGATTGCACTTTTTTTGGTTTCTTGCTGTCTTTATTGCAGGTCATTACAGCTTTGACTGGCAGAGTGTCACTGAAATCACAGACTTCTTGAACTTCCAAAAGAAATTTATGTAGTCATCCCCTATAAATTTGATGTTGTAAATGAGACCTCATCCATGGGTATTACTCCTAAGCATTATGTTGCAATAAATAATTATTTGTATAAGTGCTCTAATTAAACACTGAACAAAACCAGTGGTTTGGAAGAACAAAAGAAGAGGTTTCAAAAATCTGCTGTTTCTGTACCATCACTGGCAGCTTTCCTCTGTTGCCTCTCTTTCAAACTTTCCTTCGTGGACTGTGCTTCATTTAGATGTATTTTACAATATAGACAATATTCAATCAGGATTTTTGGATATACCATTGATATTCTTTGCAAATTTTATCCCAGATAAAAGAGTTCTTATAAAAAATAGCCACTTCTGTGAAAATCTTTGAAATAACAAAACCTTAAGGCAAAGTTTTCAGACCAATTTTGAATGCTTCCACCATTGTCTGGACAATAGCAGGAGCCCTAGTCATAGGACTTTTCCACACCTACGGCTTCTATGACTCCAGTGTGCAATGCAAACTAGACAGAAAAATCCCATTGTGTTGTTTTTCCTTCTTTTAATACCACAAGTGTCACCTGAAACAGGAGTAGATTAACATCATGGTTTCCCACATCAGAATGAAGGTGAGTGATAGCCTCTATGGAGTTTCAACCCTTTGAGCAGCTCAGACAGGTGAACAGTGGTCTGTATGGACTAAATAACTTTGGCTTTGCCTATAATGGACTGCAGGACATTGTGTGTAACCTTTGCGTATCTTTTTGGGGACTGGTACAAAAATCACACAGGACAACAAATGGGTTAGGGGCAGGAACACTAGTTTCACAAGAATTTTGTAACACACAAATCAATACCGCCAGCCTTGCCTTAGCAAATCAAACTGTACTTAGCATTGATCAGTTGTCAAAACATACTTTTTGTCTTCATCAGCTTCATTCTGGGTGAAGACTTCATTTAGTGCTTTGCTTGTCCTGTTTACAAATAGTATCAGGCCTGGGCACATCTGACCTTCCACGAAGTTCTTCGTGTAAAATCCAGTAAAAATCCCACACCCCTCAAAAGCAAACACGTTCCTAACTCAGGCTACTTCAGGCAGGGATAGATGTCTCTTAGCAAGTCAATTTTATGACACTATGTATGGAAATACATAAATTCAGCTAAAATATTGCACCAATTTCAAAGTCTGCAGATACATTAACTTCTCACTCAGAAGTCACATAGTGCAAATATTCACCCTCTATTCTCAGAATTGTATTAAAAGCCACAAAGCAGGCTTTAAATTTTTACTTTTTTTTTTTTTTTTCGTTTTCATGAGGCATCCATGAGCCTCTATGCAAAGTTTCAAGAAGCTCTATTTCTCCATCCCTCCCTTCCTCCCCTACATTTGCTGCTCTCACAAAACTAAGTTTGCTAGCATGATCCTTGTGCAGAAGCACTCAGCATTAAAAGAAGGAAAAAGAAGATCAAATAATAAAAGGTCAGATCACTGAGAGGGCAGCAGCAGTAGCAGCAGTGAAAAGAAACTGTAAAAGATGCAATCATCTTACCATTCTTTTTGGCTCCCTGTTGCCCTTAGTGCTTTCTGAAGTGGACAGCAGTTAAGTGACAGCTTTCTTGTCTTTTAAGTGCCTTTGACTGCAGGCACAGGCATTTTCACAAGTGCTTCACATTTAACCTTGTTCAGAAAACTACCTTTGTAGGAAATAAGCCTAACTGAAAAGCAGTTGAGGTTTCCAGCGTCTTATGAGATCCCCTGTGGGCAACTGGAGGGCCGAGTCATATGGGGATTGAAGATGCAAGCCAGTCTGAATTGTCTTGATATTATAAATCTTGTAAGTGAGGAGTAGAAGACCCTGCTGGCTTTGAATAATATGCATGCAACACCTCTGGAAGAGATGGTGAAAAATTCAAGTGGTCTTGCTTGCTAGCAAGATTTGGGCACTATCTCATCAGTTTAATTAATCACTGGGGAAAACTGTACAACACTACTCTGATTATAAAGTGATGGGTCCATCAGGCACAATTAGAGCCCAGTAGAAACACTATAGTTTGCTTGAAAACTATTCAAGTAAACAATCACTGGTCCTGGACCGGGCTCTTTCTAATTAATCCATAGAGAACTGAAGTATTAGCTTTTACTCAACAAGGCACTTCCTAGTATGTGATTGTGTTTTGCCTGTGTTCAAGCCTTGCTTGTAATTAAGGGCAGATTTTCATATTGGTATCAATTCCATCACCATGGCACCCTTATAGAAATGCTTCTCTCTGTGGCGTGCCAAACTGCTGTGCTATTACATTATTCCCAAAGGTACCACACGTGACATGATGTAATAGCATGAGGGAGAAAGAAGTGATCACAGTGAACTAATGTTCCAGATAGCATGTCTTTGGTGATGGAAGAATCTACAGCAAATGTTACCCAGGTACTCCATTGAAGTGGGGAGGCTGGGTGACAGCAGACTGAATTCAGATTCTGTGAATTCAAGGTACTAGCAAGTACCTGAAAAAAGAAGAATGCCCATTTGGAAATTCAGCATTACTAACAGATGTATAACTACCTTTAATTTAGTATGAGTATTTAGATGCCTGGTCTCGACTTATGGATATAAAAGAGGGCTAACAAGTTCTCTTTAACTCAGTGGTGGGGTGGAAAGTGCACTTGAATATTAGCCCCATAGAATATGTGATGGAACAACCATACCCAGCACACAACCTGATCAGCCTTACTGGAAGGAGGTTTTGGTGCTATTACTATGGTATGGAAATGATGTCCTCTGTTCCCATTCTCTCCAGTTTTCACATGTCAAACTGAGCATTTACTCAAAGGCAAGAGAACTTCAACTCTCATTTTCTTCATGTGCAAGCTGATGCATCAGAAGTATGTCTGTTCAAACTTCCACAGCAAGTTAGTTCTGGAAAATACAAAATAACTCAATTCAAGCAAGTCAAAACTCCTTTCAGGAAGAACTAGGCATAAATGGTGCTGCTCCCCTCATTCACTAAATGACATTGTGCATGTCTCTTTAATGGTGTGGTTTTGTAGTGAAGTTAAAGTTGGGGGGCAATTCAGAAGAGCCTGAGACCTAACACCATCAGGGAAGAGGTTCATCCATGTCACACTACTTAACTGCTTCTTGTCCAGCTGGTGTTAAATCTGCCCACCCTACAAGTGTGTTGCCTTTTAAAAGCATCAGTACACATCTGAGTATACTGAGTATACACCTGAGTTATCGAGAGCTACAAGGAATTTGTATGGATAGTTTGACACTATGAAGGAAGAGTAAGGGAAAGTTTTACTTCAAGTCATGGTCCATTTCAAAGAATTACAGTCTTGATACAACAAGCCACTTGACTCAGCTGTCATAGCTAAGAGTATAACTTGAAAATTTACTGAGTTCTACACTGAAGGAAGTTGCTATATGTAGGAAGCATCTCATTTGAGATCCAGATAGTACTTATAATAGCTGTGTAACTTAATCCTTCTTAGCCTGACATTGTAGTCTGCTAGGTAAGTACGACAAGGGAATGTGTTGTTGCACATTCAAGAAAAGCGTTTGTTAAAAAGGTAAAAAAACCCCAACCCTACTCTAATGTATTAAGATCTTGACATGCAATAATGCTTGCATGGAAATATAATCTGTGGAGCAAGATGGCTATTTTCTATTTGGTGATGATGAAAGTCTCCGTGGTATCTCCATGAGTATCTTCACAGAGATGTCTTCAACTGAATGAGAAGTTGCTCCCCAAACTTGTGTTATGCAGAGTTCTTGTAATCCATCTGGCTGTAGTCCTACAAAAACACCCCAGCAGAAATATTTTCCATTTCTAATGTTCTTTGTTGTCATAGATTATCTCAGCTACATAGGAAAGACTATTCTACATGACCACTTCTGAAAAGTTCAACTATTTACAATACAGTAATAGTCAATACTCCATTGAGTCAATACTCAATAGAATATTAACTACTTACAAATGTACAATTTGTAATGGCCCAGGCAAGTCTTGGTTCACACCACCTAGGAAGTTAAATCAACATGTTTAATCATACAGTTCAGAGCAGACACAGCAGTGATTTCTTTGGGAAAATCTTGAGACCTGCCTGAATACCCACCTGCAGAGCCCCTGTACCAATCAGTCAAAGACTTCATTGTGAAAGGTCTGTAAGTCCCAAGTGTGTCTGTCATCTCCAGCCAGACCACGGTCTCATGCCTGCTCACAGCTGGCTGTCCCTGCCTCACCCTGAAGTAATGACTCTAGTGCAATGTGTGTGTGTGCACAGGCAGCACACTGAACCCCCACAGTTACAACTAAAGGACAAACTTGTGTTTTGTTTTTCTAACTTCAGCTCCCTAGTGATTGCCTCAATCTTAAGCTAAAACAAAGCAACTCAAGTCATTGTTTCATTTTCATGTTTCCAAACACTGCTACTAGGATCATATTTTGGTTGTGGTTTGATATTTTAAACCCCTGTTAAACCTTCTTTAGCTCTACCTGCATTATGAGTGGTCCAGTGCTCCCCAGGAAAGCAGTGGCTGTCTCATCTGGCAATGAATAAAGAACTTCCAGATGACATCTGATTTCTTTCAAGGTGACAAGCATCCCAACAGGTCAAGATTTCCCCAAGCCACTGCAGAGCCCTCTTTCACACTTACAAAAACGTAATTCTGAGTTGCTAAAGGTGAAAACACAGAGATATGTCTCTCTGCTTTGGCAGGGACAGCCTTCGTTGAAAATATCAAAATGCTGCAATTGGGGCATGAAAGTTACATTGTACTTATTGCTACTTTGATGGCAAACCCAATAAAACCTACATTTCTGGCTTGCCAAGTCTGGACTGTCTTCACAGGATGCACCAACATGTCACATACTCCTACATGTACAGACACAGTGCTTTTAGTTTCCGAAGGTGCAAAAGTACTGTTCTTCTTTGTGCCTCAGAAATAATAATTTGGGATTTAAAAGCAATTATTTTCTAACTAAACAGAGATGCAAATTATTCTAGCACATTTTTTTTTCACTATGATAGAGCATTAATATTCAGTTTTTATAACTCTGGAAATTCTCAGACTGAATCCAGGTTAATAACAGCATCAGAGCTATAAATTTATTGGCTCCAATTATATTCCTCAAATCATTTGGCTGTGTCAGTGAATTACAGTATAATTTCCTGCTGCTCTTCTTCAGTAGCACCTTAGATTGCCCTCTACAGTGTAGCTTTCAACAGTGATCAACTGTGGAAAGTGAATTCTGTCTGATTGATTATAATCAATGGCAAATTATAGCATACATAATCTTAAATTCTCATTGGTATACATATTCATTTCTTCAATTTTTCAAGTTCCTTCTTAATCAGAGTGAGCTAGGGATGTTGGACTGAGAGTGGCAAAGCTAGCATTACTGTAGTTATTTTGTAAGCTACATGATTTAAGCTGGTGTGCTCAGTCCAGCTACTGCTGAACCCTGCTGGGCAATTTCAGAAGAAAGGATTGCAACTTGACAGATAGAGCTAAGCCCTGATGGCTCAATGGCCTATCACTCAAGAAAAAGAGCAGGCTGTCTGCTCTCTGGCAAGAGGACTTTTGGTGTAACTGCTGTTAATCCAGCAGACTGTATCAAATGCAGACAAAAAGAAACTCTTCAAAGAAAAAAAATCCCTTTTTTCATTCTTACATTTCTCAATGAAAAATGTATTTATTCTTTTTCCGTGCCAGGAATTCTATGCAGCAGCACTGGCTGTATTGCGCTGTGACATCTTATAATAAGGCCAACCAGGGAATGTTTTTCAAAAGCATTTCACCCTCCCTCCTCTGAAGCTCTTTCATGCATCATACTCTCCTGAGTTTTATGCCAGAAATTAGGCTGGAAGAGCAGTAAGACTAAGATAAAATCATTCGAGTATCATAAACATCCCCATACTGTGTTCTCTATGAGTGAAATCACTCCTCCTGCTTATCCTCCCCCCAGTTTTTATGTGGAGTTTAATGGTATCTGAGAGTTAAAATCCCTTTGCTTTCTATTGGTAATATTTCTTACCCCCTGCAGCAGAATCTGTCTTCCCTAGAGCCATCAGAAGTGGTCTTGAAAATCTGCTGTCTCCAGACCTGCTTTTGGAGACCCATTCTTGCAATTCCTTGCATCCTCAAGATGCTTGTCCTCAGTATCAGGCAGCGTGCTATTGATACATCCTGAGTGTTAATGTGTTATTCATATCTCTCTGAGTTCATCAGTGTCTCAGCTTGTTATTCTCTCTGTTCCCCAGAATAATAGAGCTTAGTGAAGCAATTTGTGCTCAGCTTCTGCAGCGTGTGCAAGTAACATACTCTATTCAAATCTGTTATGGAAAAAATAGCAACTATGTCTAATCACCTTTCCTCCAGAGATTTAAAGCACAATAACATTCTCTTTAACTGTACTCACTTAAATGTTATTAAAATACTTTCTACTGTAGAATTGCTCAGATGCTCCCTTTAAAGGAGCACTTTTTCCTCCTCACTTTGGCTAAGCTCCTGATAGAGACTCACTTGGAATCATGTCTCACCAGCGTGAAGGAGTAATGCCTGTAATGTCAGTATAGTCACAGTGGAATAAGAAAGAGGAGGAAAGCCCATAGCATTGTGTAATATACAAAGTTACGTTTACCACAGACTCATAGAATCATAGAATAGTTAGGGTTGGAAAGGACATTAAGATCATCTAGTTCCAACCCCCCTGCCATGGGCGCAGACACCTCACAATAAACCATATCACCCAAGACTATATCCAACCTGGCCTTGGACACCGGCAGCGATGGAGCATTCACAACTTCCTGGGCAGCCCATTCCAGTGCCTCACCACCCTTACAGTAAAGAATTTTTCCTCATATCCAATCTAAAATTCCCCTGATGAAATTTAAACACGTTACTCCTTGTCCTCTCACCACAGTCCCTAATGAAGAGTACCTCCCCAGCATCCCCATAGGTACCCTTCAGGCGTTGGAAGGCTGCTATGAGGTCTCCACGCAGCTTTCTCTTCTCCAGCCTGAGCAGCCCCAACTTTCTCATCCTATCTTCATACAGGAGGTGCTCCAGTCCCATGATCATCCTCGTGACCCTCCTCTGGA
>JANRGW010049901.1:0-12669 GCA_024733675.1 Psilopsiagon aymara | reverse complement strand
ATTTCCCCTTAGTGAAGCCATGCTGGCTGTCACCAAGCACCTTGTTGTTCTTCATGTGTCTCAGCATGCCTTCCAGGGGAATCCGTAGTTCCCTGGCTCATTCATTTTCCTCTTCTTGAAAATGGGGGTTATATTTCCTATTTTCCAGCCATCGGGAACTTCACCCGACTGCTATGATTTTCCAAACATGATGGACAAAATGAATGGCAGACTGCCATGTGTAGCACCTCACTTGGATGTGTTTGCAATCTGGGAAGCTTGACTACCCTATGTTCTCCTACAACTGGACCTTGAGCTTCTTTGGAGGTTCTAGCAGGGCAGCGCAGCTATCATATACCTGTGACCAATGAATAGTAAAACCTGTATTGAGGAAGGTCGTCCGCTTCAACTGAGCATGCAGCTTCTGGAGTAACATACGTGGAGTGGTGAGGGATGAAGGGGACACCCGCCTAGCCAGCCAGATCAGCCAAATCTACCTACATGATCAATGGGGTGACAGATATTGCAGCCAAATTGCCCTCACATCCAATATCTGACGATTTAATATGGCTCAGATAACCTTCCAGCAATGGCTACTGGAGCTTTGAGAAGGCTGTAGACACTAACAGTGTTGTGGCAGCAGATGGAACAGGTGAAGGATGATGAATTGGTAAGGCCCTTTCCAACCCTAACTATTCTACGATTCTATGATGATTTTAACTACACTCACAAAGTTTTAGATCAAGGCAAAGGTTTAGCGTAAGCACAAAGGCATCTTTCCATTCGTCAGACAACTCCAGTGGAAGCTTTTAAGAAGTAAGTCATTTAGCCCATGTTAGTGCTGACAGTATTACTGCTTTATAATTTAAATGTGTAACACTTCGACTTAGAAGATACTTCATCTTTTGAAGCTAGGTTTTTTCTGCATATTTTCAGTAAAATCTATTAAAAGTTACTAATCTAGAAGCTTGTAACCTTTACTTACAAGACTGTTGTTTCTTCTGTAGCTGTGTTCAGCTACTTTCAAGCTAACTTTTTCAAAATGGGTATCTTTGCTTAAGGGGAAAAAAAGCCAAGCCCAAAAATGATACCAAACCAATTCCATCCCCCTTCCTGATTTCCCACAGAATGAAACTCTCACTACTTGAGTGCTCCTTTTCTTCTGCTTCTCAACCAACAAAGTTTTTTGATGGGAACTTCACCTCATTATAGACTCCTCATCATCTAAATGATGTTTAGCACTAACAAAGAACACTGTCATAGAGCTTTTGATGGATGTTTCGCAGCCAACATACTACAGTCAGGACTTATGGGAACGATTTATGAAAGTAAAAAATAGTCCTATCATTTAGCAGAGAGATTACAAATGCAAATTCAGAGGAAGACAGTTTCCTTTTCTCTGTGGCTACAGATTTTTAAACTAGTTTCTGGAAAGGGGGATCATATAATAAACTTCTAATTGCGATAGTAACATTAGGTGAGGAGGGAAAATTACAATAGGCCAGGTACCACGTCAACCCTGATATACTACTACACTTCTTTATGAGCACATTACAATTCAGAGAGCTAATAATAAAAAGTGATGCTTAGATGATGAATTGATGCTATGCAATTAGACCTATTAGAATTCACAAGAGTCGACAGGCAATAATCAAACCACTTTCATGCTGCCCATTGCAATTATCTTTGCACTTAAGAATCAACAAAGCACATAATGACTTGCTCTCGATTAAGGAATTCATGAGAAATGGAATTTTAATTAGTGTGGAGAAAATTTCGGCCATTTATTACTTTACAGGACAACAGATTGTAAAAACTAGTTGAGTAGTTTGAAGTTTTCAACAGTGATTCAGGTCCAGGAAGAACACTTTGATGCTTCCAAAAAGAAGTCCCTAATAACATCTCTTGAAATAAGATTGCCAGAGGACGTGCCTGCTCACTTCTGATGAATTCTGGAAATAAACAGAAAACCAGAACAACAAAAAAACAACCCACAAACAAAACAGTTGGAGCTTGAGAGCAAAATAGAAACCGTTGCTGCTGTTTTCAATTACTAGTGATGAACAAGACAGGTAGAACTACATTTATTTGTGGTACAAACCACAGACACCCAAAGTCTAATTCTACATTCTCTTCACAACACAAGTAGGACAAGACAATGAAAATGCATCATCAGTTAAAATAAACAGAGTCTGAGTAGTAACTTGAATGCTGATTCAAGTTGCCTTGTAACAGCCCTTGAATAGGAAGATTACTTAGTTTCAAGCAAAATTACTTCTCACTGTTTGCTGATCTTAGCACAAAACAATTTACTAATACTTGGGAGAAAAGCACCAGTTAAATTCTGAAAGTGGAGCTCCTTGATAATATGAAACAGAGGCTGATGGGGAAAGTCAAACAATTACACTGAACTCTAACACCACGAAAAGCGCTTTTTAAGAAATGCAAACAAAAATCCATACTTGAAGTGTGAATCCTGGCAGTACAGAGATGAATATAAAACTATCTGCTCAAGGAAATGAATACTAAGTCAAATACTGCATCAGTTTGTTGCATTGGACTTGGTTTAAAAGAATGCAATAAGAGGTCCAAAATAAAAAGCAGTAAAGTCTGGGGCATTGGGATCATTTACAATCAAGTAACAAACAATTTGGATTATTGCAGGATCTGAAAAGATACGCCCCATGCTCTAAGCCTTCCAGATTCCCATTTTGCTATGGATAAGCAGTTGGATATTTAGTGCTTAAAGTCTGTCAGAATGAAGATCTTTGCAACAGTTAGGGACCTATTTCAACAGTTCTGGTTCCCTGTTCAGCCAGGAAACCCTGCCTTCCTAATAGCCCCATTAAAACATCATTCACAACAACCTGAATGGCTCCTTGTAATTGAGGATACTTCAGCAAAAAAGGTAAGTCACACAGGGATTCGCTCCTAAATTCACCTTCGTGCTCTGAGTAGTGAGAGCTTTGGGAGATAGGCGGGAAAGCAGCAGACTGCTGCCCTTGGGCCATCCCTCCCATGAAGGGAACACTTACACACTGCTGCAGAGCCACCATCTTCACTGCTCACAGAATTTTCAGGCAAAGGGCCTTTATGGATACATCTTTGTCCCCATCTCCAGCACTGCTGGAATTGCCCCTGGGATCAGGAGTGCTCGTCACAGGTTACAGCAGCTAAACGTGCTGCTGTCACTTGTGATCAGACAAGCTGGCTCAGACACAGGGACACAGAAAGCTGGCACCAAACCCTCCCTCCCTCACTTCCCTCCTTCTGGTCTAATGTCAAGTGCAGCATGTTAAAACCAGCACATCTCAGCCAGGGTATTAAACACATTGCTGAAACTTGCCCTTTCTTCCTACCCAGAGCTCATCCCTGTAGTTGCAAAACAAAGAGAGTGGGGAAGCGGCATAACTTTGCTCACAAAAAGCCAATTTTGCTGCAGTTATTAAACATAAGCTTTTTCTGTGAAAATAATGGAATTTAACTGGCCTAGGTATGGCAGCAAAGATGCTTTTAGAAAGGATCTGAGAGCAGTGAATCCCCTTGGAGGCCCAGGGTGAATAGTTCAGACGTACCAGGAATTTTTGTTCAGAAGGCAAGCAACAGCATCATCACTTGAAAAACATCACACAGTTAATTCAAAATATGCTTACAAGGTAAAGAACAGAGTTACTCCAAAAAGGGCTCCCAGATTAACATCAAAATCTGTTAAACAGTCATAAAAAGCACCGCACTCTTGAGGATTGTTACAAGTGAACCTGAACTAAGCAATTCTCTGCGCTGCAGAATTTACAAGATCATGGCTCAGTACCTCATTAAAATTAGGGTTCCGTTAATTAAAGCCTTCTTTCAAGTGATAGATGACTACTGTGGATATAAGCTGCGCATACTGTTGAAACTTCATATTAGGAATAGATAATGCACATAAAGTATATACCCCTGGGTGGAAATAAATTTGGGGAACTGTTCTATAGAAGCAAAGATTCACTAGGCTGTAATAGAGAAAGAGGTGCGACAGGCAGAAGGTTCCGAAAAACTCAGGAAAGGCATATTAGCATCCAACCTCATCTGAAAGTCTGAACTAACAATATCTCCTTTTCACAGGCTTCCAGTCTTGCTGAAAGCCACAGAAAGGCTGACAAAAGGACCCAATAGCCTCAGGAACAAACTTCTTTGTACCCCTGCCCAAAATCCTTTCATCTGACAATTTAGGAACTATGTATTTCATTAAAAGGCATAATGATAAAAAAAAAAACCCAAAGTATAGAAGTGTGCAAGAGACTTAGGAAGACACAGAGTGCAATTTATTATACCCTGAAACCTTCTCACCTAAAAAATTCCTTGATTTCTAGGAAAACAGAGCACTACATTTCAATGTTGAAAAGAAGAGAAGGGGTGTCTCCTTCAGAGAAGGAACCTAACACCCCTTAGGAAGGGCACAGAAAGTCTTAGCATTGAGATTCATCAGAGGTGACATCAAAGTCTACTGAATGCAAGGAAGTCAATGAGGCACCTCTAAGGTCATGTAAAGGTGATGCATCAGCTATGCTATATGATAAAGCAATAGCTAGCACACTTCAAAAACCTCTTTAACTAATAAGCAATAAAACTGATAAATACAACTCGCTGTTAAAGAAGATATTTTTTTTCCTCAAAAAGTTAACAAATGAAAAAGTTCTTGAGAGAACAGCATTCAGTGCTATGTGGATATTCAAGTCTCTCTCTCTCTATATATATATACACACACATACATATAGACTTGTCTTTCTCTATATATACATACTTAGACCAGACTCATTATATATATATAAAGGGTCAGTCTTTATACAGCTGACCCTTCCAAATGCTTTGATTTTTTAATGGTTCCTGTGCTTTCAGTGAATTCAAATTCCTTTCTTATTTCCACAACTAAAATGTAAGTTCAAAACCCCAATATTTTGTTACTTATAAATTAAGGATGCGTAGAGTCTAGGTTCTGCTGCAAGGAAACGGAAATTATGAAGGTCAGAACGCACTTTTTATCTCCACCATGTCAGAAAGAGTAGAGAACACACCATTAACTGTACTGATAGTTACTAATAGCTCTGAACCAAGAGGAACCCACCTACAGAAACATCAGAGCCATGAGCACCTTCTGCAAATGCTGTAAGCTGGATATTTGGATAGTGTCCAGAATTAGCTGCAACCAAGGAGACTCAAAACTGGGAGTCTACCTCCCAGTTTTGGCACAAGGAATGCAAATGGTGAGAAATGGTATAGACCTTAAAATTGAGCTCATGCTGAATGCGTGAGCACCTTACTCCTGCAATTTCAGTGGGAAAAAGCTAGCAGGCAAAAAAGCAACTGCCACATATCCTTAGTATTTTCTTGCTTTTGACCCCTGAAAGGATCAGCAGTGGCCTATGGAGTAACTAACACAGCCATTGCAATAACGAGTGTAGCTAACAGACAACACTGTTCAATCAGTTTGCTACTGTGTGAATTTTCTACCTGTAATAGAGGGAGCTGTTCCCAGATGGGACTTAGAAGTTTCTGTATCTTCACCTGGTATCACCGTGATGAGAAGCTACTCTTCCCCTGCTTTCCCCCAAAGGAAAGCATCCTTGCTCCAGGGAACTTGTTCCCTGCCACAGCTCAGGGCTCTGCAGAAAGCCACTCTCAGCAATTAGGCACAGCTACATGAGCCTTTTCAAAAGGATGATGCTTTCAAGAAAGTACAGAGGCAATCGGGCCTTGTTGACCAGAAACCAGGACAGGAAAACCCTGGAGAGTTTGTACTGATCAGCTTTCTATTTGTGTGGTTTATTGCAAAGGAAACCAGATGAATGAAATGCAGCCAGACATGTTCTGACTGCACAACAAATTAATTTAAACCCAAATTTTCTGCCTTGGATTCCCATCTCTTCTGAAAAATGGTGCCTCCACCTTTTTCACACTGCCCCTACCCTTCTTCACTAACTTCTTATGTATGATAATGATTTTCTGAAATACAGAATTAAATCAAGACATATTTTAATAAAAATAAATGGCGCAGGAGATAAATAAATCAATACTGAGTAGCATTTTTTTACAACTTTCCCAGAAATAAAACAATTAGCACATTAGCAGTGAGTGTAATAATAAAATTAACCAATTAGGATAATTAAGTGATTACCACACTGAATCAAAAGATTAGCTGAAATAAATATGGATAAGCTCTAAGATGGGGAAGAGAGAGTCTGCACTGTCCTCTTTCTGTGTCAAATGGAGAGTGGTTATGCAACCCAGTAGATTTATTGCCATGCACTCAGCCTAATCTGATCCATTACTCTCGCTGCACTAGGGTTTGAAGAAGATACCTTAAAGGCGAATGAGATTATAGCTCTGCCCATATTAATTGTTGCTGTAATACTATTTGCAGCAACCATTGACACCAAAATTTACTACAGCTCTAATCAGTTTTTTAGGAATGCTACCAACTCTAAAAAAATCTAAAAGGCTTAAATATTAATAGCACTTCAATGCTTCTCTCCCAGATGGCAACACAGCTGACTGCCATTCCCTCCTGTAACACAGGGCTGTTTATCCTCCGAATGTCCCCAATAGAAAACCATTTTAATCTTTCGTTGCTGTTGTAAAACTTGATCTACTGTGGAACAACATAATTAAGTGTCAAATTTTAGATATACAGTACAAAAAGTAGACAGAATAATCCAGCCTGTATGTCACCAATAATTCAGCCTACAGCTCAGTGGTAATGGGGTTCCAGATTATCAGCTGACAGGTGCAGTAATTTACCCCTCACAACACTGGACTGAGGTGCAATTCTGCTGCACTTGCTGCATTTTCAGCACGCTTTCTTGCTGTTCCCTTTTCTCTTCCATTAGCCTGCTAAAAGCTTTATGATACCTGTGCTGTATGACTGCACTGTGTAGCCAACTGGAAAGAAGCAGCACTTTGATTACAAGGGTCTGATGACCTGTTAGTTCTTGTAAAAGTTATGGAGCGATTACACAATCTAATATAGGGTGTGTAAGGAGATTAGAAGAGAAATGGGATTTAGTACGACTATCTTAAGGAAGATGAATGAAGGAGAGTGAGCAATTAGAGCAGTCGTTCTTGTCTGGGTTTTGAACACCCTTTCAAATCCAGACTACCTATACCTCTGCAGACCTGTACACAGAGGACTGAGTACCATCTACGAGCAATTCTTTAGTGTCTATCCTTCCTATCCCTACCAACAAAGAGTGGAAAATAAAATACTCTGTTAGGAAATACCTGATACTACTACATGCCTATTACTAGATGGTTATAAAGCTACGCAACTATAGCAAAGCTACATGAAAGTAAGAGAACAAGGGGAGTGGGAGATTAAGGACAAGTAGAAAAACTGAAACTGAACATTAGCACAGCTATTACATACTTTAAGCAAATAATTCAGACACTAAGCATCAGGCTGAAAAAGCATGTGACCATCAGAATAGGCCTATTCTGAACAAGTCAGAAGGGACTGTAAGAGGAACAAAACAACTCAGTCTTCTGTAGCCACAAATTAATCTGTGGGACCTGATCCTTCAAAGCTGATCACAGTGGAGGTTTGCCACCACAGGGTCCTGTCCCAGTGTACTCGGTAATACCAGCTGAGCAAACAACGCAGCCTTTGAAGGCAACAACACTAAACCAAGATCCACATGCTCTCCCCAAGATGTGATGCTATTACAGCCACACAAGCCTGACAAATAGAGCAGCTGCTACACTTGCCATCTCTGAAGGATTCATCCAACAAACAACCCTGCTCCCATCATTGCAGCTCTGCTGCAATCATCTAGCAACCTACGAGAGGGACTGCACATGCACAGAATTCCCTTTCCTTCCCTTATAACTGCAAAGACCGATCCCTGCTCATGAGGGCTGCGCAGTGTGATGTGAAATAACACACTAAGACTGCATCCGTGAGGCGCTGCCATGTAAATGAGTTACACAAAGGACAGAAGGGTTTGCTTCATTGGCATATAACCTCTATCTACAACAGTTAACCTAATGTGTTTACTTTATTACCCACAATATGCATCTGTCGAAAGATGCTGCAGTGTTATTTAAACACAAACCACCATGAATATTTTTATAGAGCTGCTATCCCCCCTAGCGCCCATTACTTCCATTTTAGCTCAGTGGCTTTCTCAACAAAGGCCCCTTGATGTAGGTCCATGTGGGAACATCAACTGATGAGTCTTTAAATCAGCCTCCTTGTTAGTGGAAGCACAGAACACTATTATCCAGCGACTTGATATTCCTGCTAAAGAGCAGGAGGTCAATTCTCTTCACCAAGTTCATACCTCCACAGAGTAATTCCCTGGCTGGCATGAGAAGAGACAATCTCCGTGCTGCACGGCACAGCCCAGGGCCACCAGCACTCAGCAGTGACCCCAGGCACCAACAGCTCAACGGCAGCTGCCATTGCACACAGATCTGGGCCCGATGGTCTGCCATGATTCACCCACATTAGCCCAAAAGGCTGCTGTGGAGAAAATAAAGCTAACTGTGCTAAGGTAAAAGCAGGGCAGTGTATCAAGGAATCAGACATGACATTGTTTTTCTTTGGTGCTTTGAAGCCAGCAGGGCTATGCATTTTAAAATGTTGTTTCTTTGCACAGGTCTATTATTCAAAGAAATAAATCCAATTAGTTTAAACAGCATCTGTATATCAGAATAACCCAAGGGAAAAAGCTTTTACTTTTTCCTTTTGCATATATAGAAGAAAAAATAAAGTTAGATGCTACAAGCAACACAGAAACCAGCCAGTGTCACAGGTTTTATTCACATACTGAAATAGATGTAAACACACACATACATCCAGTGAGCACATAATCATGTCTTTTCATTTAAATTCTGCTAGAATCAACCGGGTACAACTGTGAATATCTGTCAGCGACATTGTTCAGTGTTGAACTGGATTTTAAACTTGATATCAAGTTTTCATTTTGACTTCGGTCTCATACAGTTTTAGAACAAAACAAACCGTACCCCACACCTTTGTGGGCTATGTATCAATAAAAACAAGTCTCTAGAAAGAAGCGGTTCTGTACCAGCTTTTGAAACGTCCTACAGTAGAAAATAAATCATTCACACCCATCAGTAATTCAGTACCCACCTTGGAACCATGGTGCTCTTAAATAGACAATAAGCCTTACACCAAAAATTGTTACACTAAGCATGGACTAGAGCAGCTTGACATGATCAGCAACACTGGACCAGCAGTCCTGGTAGAAGACAAGCTGCCATTATTCAACCCAGACATGAATGCTAGTTTTCCTCTTCTCAGGCACTAAGACAGTATCTGAGCATTCCCACCGCTCACCAAGAATCAGACTTTGATTTTCAATCAAATGAACTGAAATCTATGAGATACCACCATTATCACACTATATACACCAAGGGTATTTATAAAAACTTTTTAAACACTCTCGTGCATTCATGTGTGCTTCAAAACAATACTGTAGAATACTGTTATTATAAATAATTGCATGGCAATTCCATCATGAGAAACAGAACTATACAGTTAGAAGAATAAGGCTTAAAGATAAACATTATGAGCACATGGAAAAGAATGACATTCTAGAAATGATGACATGGTTACAGGGTTGACAGATGCTTAATTACAGGGTTCAGACATCAGGGCCTGACCATGTAACACATGAAAGGCTGCCAGTAGGGTAAACACAAAGCAGTTGAAGATACTATCACACAAAATGCTGAGAGCAAACAAACGAAAGAGCTTCTTTCCCTTATTTTTAGGGAAGTTTTGCAGTTGTGAACTTCAGTGCTTGCAAAAAGGACTGAGGCATTTTGCTGAATCACAGAACGAATGACCAGTGACAGAAAACATTTTGCTTTATTATCATGCCCACGTCCCAGCTGGGATCACTTGAAGCACTGGAGCCTCAGCTCAATTCTGTACCAATTACTCCTTGGCCTTCTGGCAGCACTTTTACCAGATGTCATTGGCTTTGAGGGCTCTCTGCTTGAGTTCATGTGTTCCCATGTTGTGAACATGTGCCACTTGGAAACTGAGCAGGATTTGTCCCTCTCCGAATTCAGTTACGCATTTCCAAAAACACCCGGTGTGGGGAAGAACCAAACATACACTAATCTTCAGCAGAAAAAGGTATTTATGCTACCGTGTCTTTGAAGACACCATTATTGCTTCCCCATCATTTGGCCATCCCATTGGAAAAACCTGACTAGTGTTTGGAGAAAAGATATTTCCTCCTTCAAAAATAAGCCGAACAAGACAGTCCTTCAGTGCAGGATGTTACAGTGGTAGTTATTGACTGGTTACATCTTGTATTAACAAGTGAACCACTGTGCATCAGCAGCACCAGTTGCAGCAGAACCATTTAGATAAAACCCCATCTCATCCCGCCACATCCACAGCCTGCAGAACTTTCACGCTGTTACCAGAGGATAAACCCAACTGCTGTCACAAGCAGATTTTTGCATTTTCATTGCAAAACTCAAAGCACTGCCCTAAAAGAGGAGCAGCTGCCCTGGGACAAAACCAGAGCTGCTTGTTCTGTCCAGACTGGAGGAAGTTCTGCGGACATTTCCATCACAGACGGACTGAACCAAAGAATGCCTTTTGTGAATGAATGGAAGAAGAAATGACTACAGCAAGTCCCTGACAGCACGGCCATGAGTTAGATGCAAGGCTATCGGGATGGCCCACAATTACAGGTTATTCTTGTCTCGCACAATGTTTCTGCTCAGTATAGAGCCCTGCTCAATGCCAAAATTATTGGGAAGAGCTAGAGAGCAGATGCTAAGATCCCCAAGGCCCTGCAACTGGAGCTAGAGGATGATCAAAGAATAGTTAGGGTTGGAAAGGACCTGAAGATCATCAAGTTCCAACCCCCTGCCATGAGCAGAGACACATCACACTAAACCATGTCACCCAAGGCTATGTCCAACCTGGCCTTGAACACCCCCAGCGATGGAGCACTCAAGGCTGCCCTGGAGCATCACATTTCCAACCAGCCCTTCCCTGTTGGTGAGCACGAGGTCAAGCATGGTACCTCTCCTTGTCAGCTCCTCTAGTACTTGCAGAAGGAAGTCGTCTTCCACACAATCAAGGAAACTCCTGGATTGCTTGTGCCAGGCTGCACCATCCCCCCAAGAGATATCGGCGTGGTTGAAGTCCCCCATGAGAACGAGGGCCTGCGAGTGTGAGGCTGTTCCTATCTGTCTATAGAGTGATTCATGCACCGAGTCCCCTTGGTCAGGCGCTCTGTAACAGATCCCCGCAGTAATGTCTCCCATCGCTGTTCTCCCTTTAACCCTGACCCACAAAGTCTCTGTTGACTGCTCACCTGTCCCCAGACAGAGTTCCATACTCTCCAGCCTGTCCCTAAAATAAACAGCAACTCCCCCTTCCCGCCTGCCAGGCCTGTCTTTTCTAAAGAGCCTGTAACCTTCCATTCCAACACTCCAGTCATAGGAGCCATCCCACCATGTTTCTGTGATACCTACGATATCCTAGCCCTGTAAACGTGCACACATCTCTAATTCCTCTTGTTTGCTCCCCATGCTACAGGCGTTTGTAGAGAGGCATCTGAGCCGAGCTCCAAATGAAACCAGCTCATTGGCTGGAGCAGCTGGAATATCTCTACATTGTTCCAAGCATTTATTATAGGTGCTGTCAACTGACCGGGTGTGTTGGGATGGAATGATGCCCCCGCCCTCAACACAAGGTGATCTTTGATTATAATGCTGGTTTGCTCTGAAAGTTCCCAAGATGAAGGGGGCTGTTCCGTACTTCAAAATGGCAAAAGCCTGTTTGAAACGGTTGCCAGTTACTCTCTGTCCTGAAGGACAGAGCAAACTGAAATCCCATGAGGTGTTCACAAATATAGCTGTAACAATGCACTCATAGAGAGAAAAATGTCAAGGGTCACTAAAGCCAAAGACATGCACTCCAATTCTGACATAGTGCAAAAGCCGCTGCCTTTGCAAGTTCTATGCTCAATGGCATTCGGCAGCAGTGAAGATTTAGTAGAAATTCCAGTAAATCCCAACACCATTAAAAAACAAATAACACTGCTGTATTTATGAGCTCTGGACCTACAGCCTGACCCCCATCCTAGGCTTGTCTTACAAACCACATGACAGCAGGCTGGTAAACACCACATTATCAACCGTTTACACCCAAAATCAGGATATAATGGTCAAAAGAAAATGCATCTAACCAAATCTACGATCAGTTTAAATAGCTATGCTTTCATGGTCTGCAATTCTTTGATTTTTAGGTTTTATTTTTAAAGGGAATATCAAAGTGTTGCATTAGACTGTTGCCTGCAAAAGCATCTCCTCCTTGCAGATATCCTGAATTCCTGTGTATTATCAGCAGAAAGTATAATCTACACATATAAAGTCAATACAACAAAAGCTTTTCAACAGAAAAAAATGTGCATGACAATTACAGTGCTTAAGGCAAACTACCATTAATGTTTCTGAATACCTAATGACATGTTTATTCTCCTCTTTCTCACCACCTAGTAATCAGAGAGCCATGGAAGAGTTAGGGTCGGAAAGGACATAAAGATCATCCAGTTCCAAGCCCCCTGCCATGGGCAGGGAGACCTCACACTAAACCATGTCACCCAAGGCTCTGTCCAACCTGGCCTTGAACACCACCAGCGATGGAGCATTCACAAC
>JANRGW010049900.1:0-66155 GCA_024733675.1 Psilopsiagon aymara | reverse complement strand
TCAACCTGTGGGAGTTGCATTCTTTTGATTCTCCTTCCCATCCCTCCAGGAGCAGAGGGAAGAAAAAGGGGGAAGTGGGTGAACAGACTGCGTGGCTGATTTATGGTTTAAACCACGACACCCTAACTATTCATTTTCATAAGATTTCTTAAGGTTTCATGGGAAGTGAGCTGAACTACATTTTTCTTTTCCAAAGTAGGAGCTAAATATGGCTAGAGAATGGCAGCAGGAGAGGCAAGTTGCTGTTTCTGAGAAAGAGAAAAACCTGCCGATCACCCTCTTGTCTCTGTGCCTGGCAGAAACTCTTGGGCTCCAGACCCAGAGCAAAAAAATCAGGAGTAGGCAGGAGTATTTGCTGCTCAAAGATCCACAGTAGCGTAAAGCCAGGTTCAGGAGCCAGGAGCCTCATGCCATCTTCTGCACATGAAGCATAAGATACCTCACTCTTGAGCAGCAGCAAAGTGAAGGAATATGGCTATAAGTGCAACAATTGCTACAAGGAAAAGACCAGATTAAGGGAGTTGTTGTGAAAGAACAGACTTAAGGAGTTGTTCTAAAAGATAAACATATCTTTGCTTCTGGGAGACATCCTCCTATTAGTTACCAGGTTGGCTCGTTCATGACAGTCTAAGTTCACATTAAGATGCTTCAATAGAGAATTACTATGAGATTCCCAGGTAACTTAAAAAAAAAAAAAAAAAAAAAAAAAAAAAAAAAAAAAGAAAAAAAAAGAAAAAAGAAAGAAAAAAAAAGGCAAAAACTTACAGGGAGAAGAGACACAGAAAAAATCAAACAGGCATCAAGAGAAAATAATAAAATAACATGGTAAACCTAAAAGAAACAAATACATTTTCAATACAAAACAGAGAATTAAAATAAAGGCTACCACCTAGAATTTCCCAGACCTAAAAATATATGTAAAATATTAGTGAAATAGGGTAAAGCCTTTTTTTGGCATTCTTTCATATGGGCCCCTGAGAGTGTCTGTAATATCTAGTCCCAGTTATGTCACATATGTCTGTTTCTAGTAGGAAAGCCAAGAAGAGTAACACGTGGTGGTTTAGTGTCAATGCCATAGGTTGTGTACAGTGTTGCAGTATTTCGGCATTTTCTCTAGGACTGTGTTTGAGAAACCATATTAATATTTTTTCATGCTGAGTTCCACAATAACTGCAAGGCCACCTTTAACAAAAGTCAAACCTGACTTCTCGTATTTATTTTTAACACCTATAATATGATGCTCAAATTGGACTATTATCTTCTTTTTGACTCTTTTAAGACAAAAGAACATAAGTTTCCACATCTCTTAATTTTGGCCTCAGAATAGCCATAAGAGCCCCTTGTCTAGAAAGAACAATGTTATAAAGAGGAAAAAAACTATTCTTTATTTCTATAAAAACTTCTGCCATAGGAAGTCTAGGGCTTCTCTTTTTTTTCCTGCCCCATGACAAAAATTCCCTGGGAAAGTGTACATGACCTGAAGTTTTAGAGGAACTTTTTAAAAATAGTTCTGTAATTACTTATCCCTTTATTGCTAATTCAAGTCTTCAAAAACAATTCAATTCTTGTGCTTTTTTTGTACAAGTTATTATTTGTCTCCCTAGATTATTTTTCTGTGGTATTGCTCCTCTTCTTTTAGCTCATCATGTAAAGCTTCCCAAATGACTGATGCTAATCCAGTTGTCAAAAGCTTTGAAAATATTTTACTTTCTTTTTCACTAGTCCAGATGCACAGTTTTATACATTCTGGATCTATATTTTCATTTCAAATAGTACAATGAATAATATTTTACCAGGTTAATTGATAAATACCTCACCTCTAGTAATAGAAATCTACAGTGCAGTCAATTAATCCATTTCTAGGACTAGAGCTAAACAAACTGTTTATGAAGATTGTGGTAATTTTTGACAGCTTTTCCTGATTTAGGATCAGGAAAGCAGGTTGACCTAGCAGAAATGCTACTGACATTTTACTTAAACCTCGACATTGCAAATATGTTTGGTATATCCAATTTTAATAAAGGGGTGGAGAGGCTTCTAGAATTTTCAGTTCATGCAAAGATCTGTCTTGACTACTCCCATACATATACAGACCTTTAATAACTAGGTATTTCTTTCTCTTACCCCAAATATTTGTAGCTAGATTCCCAGAGGTAGCTAACAACATTTCACTGCTTCTACTTGCATCCTAACTTTGCAAATACAAATTTTATGGCACACTTTTGACTCAATTTTCCATATTGCTTGAGTTATAAAACAAAATATTTTTTCTTCATAACCTAAAGTTGTTCAAAGCAACCAGATCAGAAGCAAATACCAACACAGTGATCTTAGATAGACCAGATTACTCTATTCCCATCTTTATCCTAGTTTAGAAATAAAGAAAATGAATGTGAAGATAAAAAAAAGAAGAAAATCTTATATTCTCTCTGCTTTAAATAAAACCAGATTTTTGTGTTGTTTGTTGGGTTTTTTTTTAGTTCAAGGCACAAGTTCATATAAATTTCACATATGATTAATAAGTGTTTCAAGGTCCTTTGTTCCTATACTTACAAAAGTTAAAAATAGAGTCAAAGGCTTTGTACTGATCATTTCTTTCCTTCCTATTTACCAGCTGTAGAAACTTTAAATTTCCTGAATACCTTGGTCCTTTGATAATACCACTTCATCTCATGTCGCGAAGATAGACTTCTGCAAATCTGCCTATAAAAATAATTGAATAAAGTTCAACTTCAAGCTAGCCTTTAGTTTCCAATGTTATGTAGTTTCTCTACAGGTAATTCAAATACATTTTTTTTAATTTCATTTTTGCAGAAGTTGGTCTTTTAGAATCCACTAATTACATTAACCAAGAATTTACCATCTAGATCAGCTAAGAAATGGCTTTGAGACAATCCAAGTTGAGCTCTGGGGAATATTTTTTTTTCATTTCCTTCATAAAATTCAACACTTTTCAAATATTCTGTCAAAAAAAGAAACGATCCGTATTTGCTGGTACTTCGAAGATATAAAAGCTTTTAGAATTTGTTTTTCTCTTTCATTTCTGCTTTCAAAACATATATAATTAATAGCTTGTAATTTCCTACTCATCAACCAAGCTCTGTCTTCCCCCTTTTTGTGTTTCTAATTGCAACTTTTTGATCAGACCTCTGTTAACAGAAACATAAGAAACATAGAGAAGATATCAATGGATGGGAAGGCAATGCTTCTTCAGACACTCATATGCATCATGTCCCACATTTCTATGTTTTTTGAAATTTTTGCAGGAACTGTATAAGAATCACTATAGCACCATCTATAGTTCCATCACATTTATGTTTGAGACATACCAACCAACCTGGGCACTGGGCAATATATTAATAATGTATTCCATTGGTAAATTTCACTTTGAAGCGTTCCTGAGTGCACTCTGGCTGGCAGCACTCAAGTAGGAAATAAACGTATCAGAGTTAAGCAGCATTAACTGCCAGGGCTAGACCCACCACTCAGAGCAGATACATTTCCAGACAGAACTACAAGATAACCTTCATATGCGGAACAGGTACTTTGACATTATGGTCATGGGTAGTCTAACAGTTTTATCTCTCTATGTGTCATACATAGGGATTGAGAAAAAAGAGTTCTGGATGCAGAATCCAATAGAAGTGTGCTGAATCAGTCCCTGGTCTTCACTGGTAGAGATGTGTATAGCAGCCAGGCTTTCTTTCAGAGTATTCTGTGGGTGGGTGTGGAACATGCAGCCCATCATTATTCCTAGTGCTGTTTTCAAGTACAGCAATGTACTTGAGCTGTAGTGCATGGAAACTACATGGTGAACCTACCTGCTGCACTTGTTATACAATGAGTTCATATCAAATGGAAGTGAAATGGTGCATCAGACCAGCCAGAGAACCTGCTGCCTGCCACAGGCTGATGTAAAACTCTCCCAGTGTGCTTCACATGGTTTGTATTCAGAATCTCTGATAGCATCAACAAGCTGAAATTCCTCTTAGCTCCCCACTCTATACATACTAAAATAAAACTTGTGATTTGCTTCCAGATAAAAGTATCTTTTTTATTGTTATATGAAAAGGTCACAGTTAAAGGGCAAGATGCGGACTCATATAGCTAAGGCTGGTGCACTCAGAAACAATTAGGACGAGCCACAGTCTTTGCATTCTTGACAGACAGATGCTCTCAGCCTTCAAAAACGCTGCTGAAAAGAAGCTTTCTAAACGGTGTTTGAAAGTCAAAGCCATAGCATGCACAGCACATAAATGAGCAAGTGTTAGACCTTGCATTAGTTTAAATTCCCATGAAAAATGAAATTATGAAATGCAATGTACACTGGGTTTGTTCCTTGGTTGTACTGCATTCTAGTTACTAAAAATGTCTGGATACCTTTAATATATTTTAAAAGGTAAAATGACAGGATACACGTGAGAATGAGACAAAATATCAACTCCAATAATGCAAAATAAAGCCAAAGCTTTCAATTAGATTCTTGAACTAAATTAAACTAGATTTGAAGTTCAAAACTGAGTCACTTATGCTTTTCTATTTTCCTTCTTTCTCCAACTTTTATTATGTGTATTTTGAATGTGCTATCTACCACAAACTCCACAGTAGAATGACTTTATTGTTTTTTACTTCAACTGTTTAGGATGACGAAGAAGCAGTCATACAACATAAAAACAAATGCCTGCAGAATGGCAGAGAAAAGGTCCCTTTAATATGTTGTCCTATTTTCAGTAGTAGGCTATAAGAGGTACTAAGGAAAGAAGCTAAGAAACTGAGAGTCACAATGGGTTAAACGCATCCAAATGAAAAAATAACCAAACTGTAGAATATTTTGTCCAATAGTTTATGTTTCAGAATAGATTATGTGTACTTCAGAGAAAAGCCTGCAAGAGCTGTTTGTCTCACACCAGTGAGATGTTGTGTCCCTCCACATCTGGGACTTTGCAAAAGCCTGTTGGAAAGTCACCTATTGCACATGCACAGTGAGAGGTTCTCAAACAGTAACTTTGCAACCTCTAAGACATATTTTTTTTGAGGGAGTCAAGGCCACTTTTCCCATACTGAGTAGCAAGCTCATGGCAAGACAGATGTTCTAAGAGAATCTATTTCTGAGTTATCTGAGGGAATACATAGCTCCTGAAGATATTTTGAAAGAAAGGAAAAAAAGTTCTTAAAAGAAGTAAAAAGAGGAATTCTATGCTTTGGATCAATGAAAACTGGACAAACAGAATTTCACAAAATGTAGCAAAAAGGAGACTTTGAAGAAAAAGTAGTAGAATTCAGATAAAGTACTTTAGAAACTGTTAGTGGGTTACTAAATTAATGCATTTAAAAAGAAAGTTCTTACTCAAACTCCAGTTGTAGAAATTACCGTAGGATTTAAACTTTTTACTAAAAAGGCTGGGTTCTGGCATAAGAAGTTTAGCCTGTATTTCATTAAACTTAGCATGAAAATCCTCCATTGATCGAAGCTCTGAACTGAACTTATGATGTAAAGGACCACCTTTATATCACAACACTTTCTGCATGTTTTTTCTCAACCTGGTAAGTGAAGCTGCACCATAAAATAGCAATAAATACCCAGTCACTTGCTATCCATGCCTAGACATAGTACATTTTTAGCCATAAAAATAGCTGAAGCAGTAGACAGATTAAGAGAACATTATTCAGTTGCGTGTAGCACCAGAAGAGTTTGTTTTTCAACCAAAATACTAGAAAGAAATCCTTATTCCTGACATGCAACAAAACTTCCAGCTAGAATCCTTCTAACTCCCCCTCTTGTGCATGTTTTCCCCCGGTTGCTTCTGTCAAGACACATCCTCAAAAGTTATTTGGAATTATTTTGAAGAGGGCATTACAGCAGCAAACTTGATATAAAAAGGGCTATATGTGCTTCCTTGGCTATCTGGAATCCCAAATCCAGTGTAGTTTTAGGAATCCCAAATCCTTTTGTAGTTTGGGAGTGTTACACCATGGATTTCAGTTGTGACTTGACAGTGAAAGACGACATGATATGATTATCTGAATATTGAAACAGATTTCCTGGGAAGCTGCTTGTCTCAAATAATTGCATTTTTATTGAATTTGACACCACACAAACAGATAAAAACAGTCAGTGACTACATTTCATTATTATGGTAAAAAAAAGACTGCTTTAATATAAAGCTTCCAGACTGTCTTAAGGTCCAGACTGTGTTAATAAAATGTACAATCTGTATTGCTTTGCTTCTCAGATAAGCTTGCTGCAGTGAAAGCCAAGTGGGCAAAAACATACCACTCAGCATAGGTTGTGGCAGCACAGTCTGTCAAAGATCTATTTGACAAACTAAGGTGTTACTTGGGGTGAGTAGATGCGCAGTGCAGTCTCATAGTACCATGCAAATAGTACAGTAACTTGGCCCACAAGACAGGCTATGAATGAAGCGTGTTGGTGGTGCTTGTGTCACATATAGTATGGTATTTATTCATTAGGTCAGATAGTTGCACACCAATTCTCAGTATTAGATTCACTGAAGGAATTATAGTTCACTGCCCCTACCAGGTATAATATACATGGACAACTTGTACATATCAGAAGATGAAAGATACTCCAATTTCAATAGTCTCAATAACAAAGTTCTACTAATCCATGCCAGACAGCCCTCAGCTGGAGAGGCAGTTCAGGTGGTTATTTATTTCCAGCATTACTGCTAGCAGATAGTTTCCAGGCATTATTAAATTTCTACTCCCTAACAACCAATTCCCCATTATTAACATGCATTGACAGCCCACTCACTACCTGTAAATGTACTACGTATTTGGCACCAATCAATCTTCATTTGCTGCCTGAGGGTACAGATTTATTTTGATGGACATTATCAAAAACCTACCTCAGAACTGCTTAAACCAGACAATGCAGATAAGCCAGTGCAAAGTGAAATTTCATCTAGCATCTGGAGAAGTTAACAGGCCATCATCACAGTGTCACACAGTAGAAGAGGACAGAAGAAATTGACTGAATTTCAGGCAAATTACAGTGCATTTTCCAGGCTTACAAAGATTTTACACTCAATTATCAAACAAAACATGATTGTGAAAATTGATGAGCATATCTGCATTATTTGTATGAATATTACAAAAAACCTTGTTGATTATTAATACATTAACAGTTAATGCAATGGAGCATTGAACAGAGATGTCTTTCCAGGTACCCAAAAATCTCTACATCAGTTTGCTTATTCAATCACCAGATACCAAGGTAGACTCCTTTGACACCCTGCCTCACGCCCCACTGGGACTACTATGTTCCAGTGTAGGGCTGGGGAGAGCTGTCCTAGTTTACAAGGCAAGGGACCTTCCTGTGCTCTGGGAACTGATATTTTGGACACTTAAAAGATGCAGATGTGAGAACTAGAGAGGCAGAAAGAATATTTCCAAAGGAGTTTATCATAAGTTGGTCATCAAGGAGCTAGGTCTAATCCAGAGATAAGTTGAGCCTGACAAAATTCTGAAGAGAATGCAAAATTTATAAAATCTGTATTGCATTCACCATTTTCCCTCTTCTTGCTGGAATTTATGCAGTATCCTATTTCAAAGAATAAGCCCTCTCTTATTCAGTTTCCATATTATTGGCCATCCATAAATGGAGTCATTACCAGAGGTCACAACTGGCTAATGATGGTGAGGTAGCACAACTAATTAACAGAAAACAGTCTAATCAGGAATATGACCTAAAAACTCGAGGAACTGTCAAGAGAAGCATGGGTAATAGACTTCACACTTAAAAAAGGTTGGGTTTGCGGTGGCTTCTTTGGAAAGGAGATACAGAGAGAGAAAAGTTAAATGTTGGTACTCGGTTTAGTATAATAGCAAAGTGAGTGATTGCAAATGGAGGCCTTTGGAGAAAAATCTATTACTCTTTATTTTTAATTTTGTTTATAGAATACAGGGAAAAGGGTGTCTTAACTTTTCAGCCATGGAAAAAGCCTACAACATTTTACTCAAATTTCCAGTAATGTGAACAATTAGTAAGTGATCGATTTTAATGAAACCTCCAAGAGTCATTAGAATGCTAATGGTTTCTCAAATTATAACACTTTGTCAGTTGATTACTTTGCTTCATGTTGGTAGTGTGTGTGAATACTGCCTTGCAGGGATCCGCAGCAGCACTTCTCATATCAAAACCAATGGCAAGTAGTAAAAGTCTGACTTACCCTTTCTGCTTGCCCTGGGCTTTGCCTGCAGCTCCTTCCAAGGCAGCCAGCAGAGCTGATGCTTACCTTAGTTCTGCAACTTCCATCTCAGGGACAGCAGCAGCCAGCGAACTACTTCACTCTTGTCTCACTGCTTAACCCAAGTAAATGCCTTTAATGGCTGCTGCAGCTGGCTCACAGAGGCCTCATTTCACAGAGGACTTGAGCCCCAAGAGGAGAATAAACACACTATTAAAACTGAATTTGTTTCTGGTAATATTTCTATGAACTGATCTCCTGCAGTATTTAACCCACGCAACACAACACTGGTATGCACTGAGTATAATAACTACTTATTCAAACTATGTGCAACTGATTTTTCTTGCTACAATTCCATCCCTCATAAAAATAAAATAAAAAAAAATAAAAACAAAAACAAACAAACAAACAAAAAAAGACAGTGACAACGACCCACCACAATCGAATTCACGCAGATGCCATTTTCAAGGGAGGATCCCTGGATGTGTGCAGTCCTTAGATGGTACCATTGTTTTTCAAAAGGTGAATATGGACCTTTGCCAATGAAAAAACAGAATGGTTTTGAACATGATTATAGTCCAGTTACTATTAATCTCTCTAGAAATAACTGCATTTTCTTGAAGCCTTTCCACATTAAATGTTTTCACATTTATCATGGCAAATGCAGAGTACCATCAAGATATCTGCTTGCAGATCTTGGCTAATAGCTAAAAACTGAATCAGCTCTATTATTGCCTTTATTGCTGACATCTGTTTCTCCCTAAAGATGTGTAAATAACTGCAGCCAACACAGCTGACAGAGAAGGGAGACATATAAGCCAAAAATGAATAGTGCCTCTGGGATTTTTTCAGGCCCACTGATAATAAATTTCAAAGACTACTGTTTTTTTGTGGTATGTACTTAGACCTCAGGCTAAGAATACAGTACCGTAGTGTAGATGCCTCTTTTTCTAAGTTACAACCTTTGTATTTATACTAAAATGGGGTTGTATTGCTAGTGTTTCCCATATTAAGGAAGTGAAAGAACACATGTTTATCCATAAAAGCTGTAATGATGTCATATAAAGGGTAAGAATTTGAAGAAATTTAAAAACAGAAGACCTGGTGAACAGAATTATCCTTCCAAACATTTGCGCTGAGAAGATAAGGAAAGCTAATTTGTAGTCCTGAATTCAGGGTTATACAGCTACTGATTTGAAACAGTCACAGGGAAGCCTCCTCTGAACAGCATTTGTTTTCTACATTTGGAATATCCCATCTGGCTTTTTTTACAGATAGTATAATGTAGTAAAAAACACATTTTTCACTCAGACCCATCTTCATGCATTATGAGTGGAGAAGTGACAGTGAAAAATACTGCTCAGTCAAGTGGAAGAAAGTGGATAAGTTATTTTGTTTATTATATTCATTACAGTCATGCCCAGGGACACAGTAATAGGGCCCTGTTTTGCAAAAATCACTGTGAAACAGATAACAAGAGCTGGTGTGAGTTCTGAAAAGCTTGCAGGCAAATAGACAAGGCAAAACCACTGCATAAAGCAACGCCAGAGGACTGAGAACACAGCAACTCCGGAAAACATCATCTCAGTGTAATTTTGTTAATTTCTTAGCTTCATGTTTGATTTGGGGTGGGCAAAGGCACAAACTTTTTCTGGGAAAGGACAAGCAAAGTACCAAGCCAAAGGTACAGGACAATGAGGAGGGGAAAGAGGAAAAGACAGCAGGAGTAGAAAGAATAGCAGAAGACATTTGGCTGCACAGGAACCTGCAAGGGAGCACTTGATCTACAGACTGGGGATAGGAATAGGCATGAAGACAATTGCCAAAATAGTTACAAAAATTGTAGAAGAACAAATATCATATTTATGATATTGGTGCTTGTAGCAATCTCATTCACTTTTTAAAATTATGAATGCCAATTCTACACTGACACTAGATACTGAAAAATGGTATTTTTTTCAGGAATTTCCCTTTCTTTTACCATCTGTATAATTTTCCTCTTCACTAACACACCCCAAAGCCATGAATAAAAACAAACAAAAAAAGGGGTCTAGTTTAGCAATTTGATTTCTCAAAGCTAAGCTGGTTGGAGTTTTCCAACAGTTTCATCCGATGTTGTAGTATACAGCACAGACAGGTATTTCTCCTAAAAGGAAACCATCAGGGATTACATATGAGATACAAGTCACTCTTCCCAACAAAATGATTTCTAAGAATCTATTATTACCACTGGTCTAGACACTTTGGAGAAAATATTACTGAAAAGCCATCAGACAACATTAAATATCTTCATTAAACACTGTCAAGCTGATATCATTAAGTTATGAAGATTGATCAAATATGTTTGACAGAACTGTAGGAGCAGCAGAAGGCCTCCCAGTCATTGTGTGCTAAAGATGGAATTGCTATAGCTCTGTGATTTTCTGAGGACCCAAACTGTAGTGGGAATATTATATTAAGACTGTTTAAAAGGTTTCCTAGCTGCCTTTGAACTGTACGCAGAAATAATTCTGGGACAATAGGCAGTAAAATAGTGAGCCTGTAATTGCTTAGGTCCTGGGGTAAATAAGAATAAATTTTGCACACAAATTTCTGGTAACTTTCCAATTCTTAGAGACAAATTACAATAGCTTGGCAGCACACAAACAAGTATTGTTTGTTTGGTTTTGATAAAAAGATTTTAGAAAGAAACATATATTTACAGAAGATGATATTCACTGCCATCTCCAAACCCAAAGCATAAGCAGTTTCTGTTGAAGATACAACCCTGCAGTTTTAACAAGGAGTGCATTTCAACACTTTCTTCCCTGGCTCACACTTGCTGATGCCAAGGCCTGCTCTCTCTGGCTACTCACGTCTGCTTTTGGCTCCTCTGTGAGCAGAAGGGCTGCCTGTGCTCTCAGAAGCACCACTAGGACAAATTTTACCATGACCTTCATGATAATGCAGCATTACCTTGAGAATTAACTGAGAACTGTAATCTGCTTTCCAAAAATATCTCGACGAAAATGAAGTTGCAATAATTTTTCTTCTTAGCCTCTTTAAATTTTTAGTTTTTCAAGTTTGAAGTTTTGCTTATTCTTTCTCTCTTGATTAAAGTCAAAACTTCTGAGAGAGAGCTTGGAAGTTGAAAAGGGAACAAAGTATAATTTCAAGTTCTAGAAATTCCTAATAAACCACCCTTTGATAAATTGTAGAGCTTTATCATATTGCTAAATATATATTTGTTTTCAAAAAAAAGTGGGTTTAGTTGCATAAAATGAAAGTAAGTGCGAGAAGAGAAATTTCAGTTACTTCAGCTTACCTCAGCGCAGTAATGAAGACAATCAAAGCAAATGTCAGTGTCCTGTATCTTCTGTTACAAGGCAGTTTCTTTTTTTTGAGCCATTAATCTTAGTGTCAGTCTCCCTGAAAGGCTTCATCATTTTTCTCTTTATCCAGAAATATTTACCTTGCCTTTTAAACTGTTTGAAAAAAGCTCATCATTTTGTGTGCAATTTCAGCTAAAAATAATAAAGAAAATCTTTGGGGATACATACTTAAAATTCACCTTGTACAGTGCAGTGAAACTTCTTACATTGCTGCTTAAGGTAATGATAGAAACTGGTTACTCCATGGAGACTGTCTATCAGTAGGAGTGAAGCAGACCAATACTCAGTGAGGCATTTTTGAGAATACCCAGAAAGGAGCCTGGTAGTGTTGCAAATAACCCCATCTCTGGAAGTGTTCAAGACCAGGTTGGATAGGGCTTTGAGCAACCTGGTCCAGTGGAAGATGTCCCTGCCTGTGGCAGGGGACTGGAGTTAGATGATCTTTAAGGTTGCTTCCAATCCAAACCATTCTATGATTTGTACAATATAAAAAATTCTTTATCCCTAAGTAAGCAGCAAGAATGAAATAGTTTTGCTACATGCTACCAGATAAGACCTCATGGTATTAATTATACTGTTATTTCCAAGTGACATGGAAGTTCTGCATCAGGATATCTTTTAGCTCAAGTTAACTCAACAAAATTGTCACTGCTTTCCCCACCAGGACAAAATATGGTTCCCGTAACCCCAAATCCACAGAAAACAGGCAATGCTGCCTATTTTGCTTAGATTTTTTAGATTTTTTTTTTTTTATTTTTTTTTTTAAAGGCCACCCAAACATGCAGTTCAAGTTAAAAAGAAATTCAGCTCAACCATGTTTGCTTCTTCTGGCCTACACTGCAGCCTGGAGCAGTCTGTGGCTGCTTATAAGCCCCTGCAGCAGGTTCCAGACTGATAAAACAGTGGTGACAGTGTAATAGGAGTGGAAGTTAAAGGATCCTCCCCCCCCAAAAAAAAAAAAATTACCAAAGATAATACTGTTTGATCAGAATGTCACTAAGGAAAAGAGCTGCAGATATGCTTCAGCTTCAGCACTAATATCAAGAAAGGACACTTGCCCACAGATCTGTTGTAAGAGCCTGAATATGACTGGATGAGACTCAGGTAACCATTGACCAGCTGCGCAGAGGCAGTCGCTTTCCTCATGGCACACCTGACTGCAGATGGGTCGCAGGGTCCTCTGATCAGGTGGCTACTTGCTTTTCTGCAGAACAACTCAGGCAATGATTAGCCCTGCAGACAACAGCCAAAGCTTAGGCCAGAAAGCACAGAGAAGCAAAGAGGTTAGTATTAAAGCAGTAGGTAGTAGAAAAGGCCTTGCTGATTCTGCACTTGACTTGCACTTGAAAGCTCTGTGCTTGTTCACTGCATGAGATGATACCAGCCTTGCTGAGAGTATGCATCTCCAGAGGAAGAAGTGGAAGACTCTGTGAGGAGAACAGCCCAAATGTCAGAGGTTCTGAGTATTTCCATTTTCATTAAGAGAGCCAGCAGCATCCGTGTCAGCACAGACACCAGAAGATGACCTGCATGTGACAGCTTCTCCAGATAGCCCACAGCACTACACTCTTTTCTTGCCACAGCCTACCCCCTCTGTTCTGCCTACCTCTCTTCCTGCTCTGTTCCTGAGCATGTAAACCACTCCCTGAAGTGGTGAATAGGGTTAATCTGGATGCAAAAGTTTCATTTAAAATGGGCAAATTAAGTTGATTGTGCTGTACGCATTACCCCAGTGCTGCGTGGGCTGTGCAGTGTGGGCTTTGGAGTCTGACTCTGCACTGAGCTCATCTTGTCCCAGCAGGCATACACACTCACTTCTGCCTTTTGTTACTCGCAATGAATGTTAATCACTAATGCCTTCTTTTCAAGTAATGGTCTGCTGCATGAATCACCCAGAAGATGGTTGTAATTCAAAACACACCGCTGAAAACCAGCACAACATAGCCTCAATTGTCTCCCTTTAATATATTTCTTTCAGGTTATAATATGTCTAATTTCACTTCCCCAAAGTTGCAGAGATAAGAGCAGTACCCCCCCCCCCCTTCTCCTCTGCAGCCTGTAACTATGGTGACCAATGCCACTGTGATACGCTCACCTTCTGTTACAACAGGACACCAGAAGCACTGGAGTTAGAAAATGATAAAAATAGGGTTGAAAAGAAAACTAAAGCACTGACAAAACTTTGTCTGAGTTTTAAATACAACACTATGTAATAACGATTTATTAATGCCTGTGTATGAGATACATATATATTACAGTCTTGTGACCTTTCACCATTTAAAAATGTCAGATAAAAGCAGCAAAGTGTGTTTCTTTGTATTTAGATAGAAAGAATAGAACATACTTACTGCTGCCTTAGCCACCCATACACACACAAAGGCACACCTGAACACACTTCAGCACAACTAGTAGCCGATTCCTCACTTCTTCCTTATAAGAAGTTCTTGACGCAGTCAGGTCTGATACGTGACACAAATGCAATAATAAGCAGATGCAGGCTTGAAGGACTTACTAAACCTGATCAAATATCATTCAATGAACTGATCTGCGGTGGACATGTTTTTCTGGGGAAGAAAACACAGGATTTGCATAATGGCCAAATGCCACCCAGCCTTATTCCCTAAGTACATTTTCAGCTGTTGCTGTCTGTTAAGTACTGGAGAGCTTCCCTTGCAAGTGCAAGCAATGACTTAGAGCAGAAGCATGATGGTTCAGGACACATCTCACTGAGATTGCTTTATATCACACAGGAGAGGTGTTGTCTATGCATACACACACCTGTGCTGTGCCTGTGTGCACAGCATGCAGAGACCTATGCTTTGTCCTAACACTAAAACCAAGTGTGACTTGGAAATGATGATTTTTATCTGGAAGAAAGACCAGTGCTGGGATGTTGTCTTAATCTGAATTCTGCCTCAGATGGTTTCCATTGACACTAAAGGGTAAACTGGAAGGCAGTGATTTACCAAAAGCTGCATTAATGAAGAACTTTGCCAGAATTAGAAGCCAAGGTCTTTAGTCTCCAGTTAAGCAATGAGCTATCATACATAATTCAAAAGCTTTTTCAGAATATTTCACACATTAATTAGTAGTAGTACTATGAATATTTTTTTCATTTTATCACTGATAATTTTTCCTGTTTCCTAACTATACAAGAAAAACTTTTTTAATCTCTAGAATTTGCACAAGGCATTACATCTGCTTTTTCCACCTTTTAAAAAATGTGTTTCTGTTTGTCTTTTCTGTTTATCTTAAGCACATCTGGAAGACTTTTGCTATGTAGCTGGCAGCTGGTTTGCTGTACTGTGGTTTTTCACAGGTCATATTCTAGCCAGAAACAGGGACAGAGGACAGAAGAGGAAATAGGTTGATTAGAGTGATGTCTTGCAGAATAATGCGCTGCTTTATTGCCAACAAAAGGATGGAAAAGCTATAGGTCTGAACAGTTAAATGGACAAGAAGAGAGTTAAACACAGAAGAGATCTTAATTTACTTTAATGTCTTTGCTTACAATCCGCAGGTTTCAGTGTGCTTGAGTATTTAAAGTAATCAAATTCTAATTTCTGTGTGACAGACTCTCCTCCCTGACAGCCCTCAAGGCTGCCTTAAGCTTACGGAAAGTATTCAGACACAAAGCCTGGAGAATCTGAGCCAGGCATGAATTTTTGCTGGTGAGGAGGTAGAACAAACCCCAGAGCTCATTTCATGTTCCTTTTCATATACTATCTCAAGGCCTCCCCCCTCTTCCCCCAGTACCGTTCTATCTGAATAAACACAGAAACCCAAAAGCCCTCCTTTCCCCTCTGGAAAGAAGGAAAACCACTGCAACTAGCGTTATAATGAAGGCAGCTCACTTTAGGGCACCTTAAAGGTTAGTCCTTTTGCCAAGTTAGGTAATCAAATGGTCACTTTACCAAGCTGTCAAATAACTCATCCTTTTGGTGCCATCGATCGTGGATGTTCTTCTTTGATCCTTCAAATACAACCAAGATCTGGTTGTTCCCATGAGTTCCCTATTGCTTTATTTTTTATTGCATTGTTTTTTAAACTTTGCTCCAGGACCAAGGTGCAGTAACTTATGTGCTATGGCTATCAATTGCAGGGATACAATATAGCAAGCAACATATCATGAGCAGCAGTTGAATACTCTACGAACATCTGTTTCCCCTTGTCTGTAGTTAAAATGCAAATGCCATTTTATTTTCTCTCCCTTCTCCTTTACCTAGGCTACTGTGAGACCTGCTACCTGTTTTTAGGCAAAATAAAAGAGCTTTTCCTTGTTAGCTCTTTCAAAAACTTCAGGGAACAAAACACTTGTTATTTTTAGATCCCATAGTTCTGCTCCTGCTTGCCTCAGTGTGGGAGGCTCTGTCCTGGAAACATGAGGCTTATCCTATGTAGATTGAAAAATAAGGTTTTTTCACCGCTGGTTTAACCACTTATTTTCAGAGTGCTGTGTTCAAAATCTGCTAATGGAAGTAGCCAAAAGCTGTTAGAACAGTCTACTTGTCCAAGCACCCACAGCTGAAATATATGTCCAAGCCTTCTCACATATTACTTTTGTAACCCCATTATTTCCAGACTAACAGTTTCTCTGCTCTGTAGCCTTGAGCCTTTTCCCATCTCCATGCTGCACTACTTAAGTTCCTTCAGTTTAAAACCTTTTTCCTCTCTGACATCACTGAAGGATCCCACTTCAGGACTAAGCAGTTCTCTGTCTTTCTCACTCCCCCCATACGATCTATGAGGGTTTTTTTCATATCCATGTCACCATGTAATTGGCAACACATTTAATGTCAATTCCTAGTGAACGTAGGCTATACAGTGCAATCTAGCGACTAATGAAAGATAACTTGAAAAACACAAGGTCCCTGCCAAACTTCACTCCTTAAAAGAGGAATGAGTAACTCAGAAAACAAGTGAGATGCATATACGTACAGGATCAAATATATGACATGGGGCTTTTCAAGCATTTTGCACGTCAGATCACAGACACAAGAAAATATATCACTCAATTCAAGTAAGTAAGTTCTCTATTTTCACAGATCTTTGTCTTTTTTTTCATATGTAGTGAATATACTTACATATGTTTCCACCCCATAAAACATTACATTTTTATAAGAACCTAACTTCTTTCAACCCAATATTTTTAATCACTATTACATATAACTATTAACTATAAAGTAATTCACAGACTTCAGAAAAGGTATTTTTCTCCAACACTACTTCTCCCCCTGTAGTGGTTTAAACCCAGCTGTAAAACAGCCACACAGTTAGTTTGCTCACCCCCTCACCTCTGGTCCCCACCCCCTGTTTCTGTAGGGGTGGGGAGGAGAATCTAAAGAGTGTAACTCCCAGGGGTTGAGATAAGAACAGTCCAGAAACTAAGGTATAACACAAACCACTACTGCTACCACCAACACTAATAACAACAAGGGAAACAAAGGAAGCGGGTACAACCACTCGCCACCCGCTGACTGATACCCAGCCTGACTGAGCAGTGATCTAAACCTTACGGATCCCTGCTCCAAGTTTTTACATCCTGGGCATAACGTGCTGTGGCACGGAATACCTCTTTGGTTAGTTTGGGTCAGGTGTCCTGTCTCTGCTTTCTCTTGGCTTCCCCTCCTCCCTGCCAGAGCATGAGATGCAGAAAGTAATTGGTCAGACTAAACATTGAGCAGTAACTAAAATCATCAGTGTTATCAGTGCTGTTCTCAGGCTGAAATTCAAAAACACAGCACTGAATCAGATATTAAGAAGGAGAAAAATAACTGCTACTGTTGAACCCAGGACACCCCCCAAAAAGAAGAAATCATCATTAGTAATAATTTGATTATTTAAGCAAGAAACCCTCATCACTGTCTCACAATAGCTACTAAACCACTCAGTGATCTTTGGTTAGGGCATAGATATTTTAAGAAACAACTTAATTTTGCAGAGGAATTCTTTATTATCTATATTCTTTTGGACGACAAGCACAATGTATTTACTCTCGTACTGTACATATCAGCATTAGCATTTTCAAAGGTCAATAAAATGGAGATAAAAAAGGAACATTTTCTTAATTATTCTTTTTGATATCAAAACATGTTTAGTTTGGGTTGTGAGCATATGCTAGAGGCAAAGCATGGCCTAGTCAGAGTGGTTTCCATGTTCCAAAAGTAATACACCTCATTCTTTTGATACTAACACAGATGTAAGGAGGAACCACATCAAAGTAATAAAGTACAGCATGAGAGTAGAACCTATTTACATTTTTAAAGAGGTTTTCTCTGCAGACATAATTTGAAGGAGAAATAATAAAAGCAACATAAAAAATTCTTTTGAAAAAATTAGTAATCTCAATTCTGGCATGACATTTGTGTCACATTTGTAACACAGATTGATTTGACCAAGAAATGAACACCAGCATTTGGGGATGCTACATAGCAGCTTTGTCAGGATGGCAAAGGAAGACACTTGGAACATCTTCACTTGACTCGATGTGTTGTCACAGCAATTTGAACTGATGACAGTTTTGAAATCTACACAAAACTTTGTATCTTGATGCTACCTGGAAACTCACGATGCAGTCAGAACAGCTTCATCCAACGATCACAACTGCTCAGATTTAATTAGTTCCCATTCATTACCTTCAACCCTTTAGATCTAACATGTTCAAAAAATAAGGTCAGTGATGAGGTGGGGTGTTTCTTACAGGAAACTGATGTCCCAGAACAGCTCTTAAATGGCAACACTGAGATAATGTTAGCATTGTAGCACATATATGCAAAATGCTGGTGCATCCATCAACCTTATTGTCCATATGCTTGTAGAGCTCAAGATCTTTCTCACCCTTTTCCTTTTTTTCCCTCCTTTTCTTTATTTCTATGTGTCTCAATGTACTGAGAATAAACATGTGCTCAGAAAAAAAAAGGAACAAAGAAAGAAAAGACCCAAGCAAGAACCTGAGGTCTTTGTCTTTGAGAAAGGAGTGAAAAATCTAGCTAAGGATCATTGCTTCCTAAAGATTCAATTCCATCTCTGAATTTTATTTAGCACATTATTCCAAAGCATGAGACTATGGAAAAAACTTAGCCCAAAGCATAAGCCAATCTGACAGAGTTCTGAGGTTGAAAAATCATTATTCATGAGGGGGCTGAGAACCAACTCTTCTCTCTTCTTTTCAATGGGAGGATAGAGGAGCAGAGAAGGAAGCAGTGTTACAGTTAAATACACAAGGCGAATCACTACATCTAACAGAAAACACATTATGATTAAATTAATTTTTTGAATCCCCATTGCATAAGGAAGACTATACAGAAAAAGAAGAAAATTTCCTAAGAGCTGCAACACCTATAACAATTAGGAACTCCCCTGAAGGTAAGGAAATGCATCACCCAGGAATGACACAGTAAATTCTAATGGCAGTGGGAGGATGCACCTGATGGGAGCTGGGCATGGCTCTTTTGGCATAAATGTAATAATTTCCAGAAGATGGTAGACACACAACTGCACAGTCACCTCTTTCAAACTGGGGGTGCATTGGCCCCCAGTGCTGAGAAACCAGCACTTCTTATTTTCTCTATTAATTGGAATTGTTCTGGCCCTGTTCTGTCCCACAGCTTGTGCATTGCAGACCCTTTGATTTTCTTCTTCTGTTTGTTTGTTTGTATTTTTTTTGTCTTTTGTTTTATTTTTTTGGTTTTGTTCTCTAAAGAACCAATTCATTGACCTGTATCTCCTGCCTGCTGGGACTGGAAGAGTCATCTAGATCTCCGTGGTACACATCTGAGTGCTGCAACATATATGCACAGTTATACCTGGCTAAGTATTTTGACACCTGTGATGTGTGCAGACATGCCTTCCCATTAGATGTGCACAACTTCATTTTCATAAAGTGGTTACGGTTTCTGGGACCTGAAACCATACTGAGAAAGTTGTTTTGTCTTATCTGTCATTCTGCGTGTCTGCAAGTACCTACTGGCTCTGACATCCATTTTCGGAAGCCCAGACAACTCTGTTTTCTGTTGAACAAGATGTCAGCAGATGACAACCCATATTCCAGTACTGTCATTCTGTAATTTAACAATGTTAAATAAGGGCCAGAGTCTGACCCCCATCACCTTTTTAGTAGACACTTTATTATTTTGTTTTCCATCAACCAGTTAGACTGGGGATAATGGGGATGTGCTGTGCCATAATTCATTGCAACTGCCTAAGCATATGCTCAAGAAATGGCAGCTTTTTGTCAGACACAATTATGACAGGCTTATCACAGCTACCAAAAACAGATTTAGTACAATCAGCTACTGAACTCTACAGTCTTCTGATACAACTGTTCTAAAAGACATACTCAAATACTACTTAATGATAAATAAACTGTTGGGGCTTATTTCCAACCCCTGCGTCTGTATAAATAGATCTGTATTATTTCATCCAGTCAACTATCATGTAGAAATAGCAACAGTAGGTTTCCTACTTGGTAACTTCAGTTTTTTTACTGGGATATATGACAAATCTTAATCTCTTCCTGAAGGTCACTATTAAGGGGAGGCAGTACACAATTTATATAGTCCCTCTGAGAATTAACAGTCATTAACTGACTTTTCTGCCCACTTTATAGAGACACTTGCTTGTGACACCTTCAGAACAACCACCCTTGTGCCAGCATAGAGGCTCCCCTGGAACAGGTAAAAGGGGCTATAAATGTTCCTTCTAAGGCCCAGCTTCTCATAGTTGCTATAGACTTAATCTGACGACCACTGCTACTAAAACCCGTGGTTTCTTCCTTTTTTTGTATGAATGAACCTTTATGGCAACTCAATAATGCAGCAACCAAAACAGTCGAAAGAGTGCAATACTAACTACTGGGCCTAGCTATTCGTAAGATTCACAACAGAGAGCAAATCTCACTGTTTTCACCACAACATGAGGTTTGGATTGACTGTAAAGACAAAAAGCATCTGCTATGTCTTCAGTATCCTTTCTCTGGGTTTTGATGGAAGAGTCTGATAAAGGCAAAAAATATCCAGGTCACCCTTTTGAAAATCCTTGAAGTGTCCTGAAAGAATCTCAGATTTGTCTTACAGGTACAAGCAGGGAAGCTCCAGTACCTGACTTATTGAGTTTGAAAGGAAAAGTGCCTTCTGGTGTGAATTCTTAGCTAGATCAATGACAAGCAGCAGCCTTGGGCCCTACACTACACGAGTTCAAGTAAACAGAGAAAAGATTGTTCTCTCAGAAAGACAGACACTCAGGGCTAATGAGGGAGATCATACTGTATCTATGACTTTTTCATTGCCACTTCAGAAGACTGTGGAGGACTCAAGATGGGTGGAAATGCCAGACAGGAGGAGGAGACACAACAGAAGAACTACTGGACCCTCAGAAAACCCATGCAGACTGCCGTTGACTTTCATGTTCTGGTTAATAAACACGTATCATGTTTTCTAGGAAGTTTGCTGGACTGAAGATCACACATATCTGCTCAGCTCCTCCACAAAACCCAGTAAAGCACAGATCAGGTGTCAGTTCACCATAAACTATAGCTTTACTTAATTCCACATTTCTTGTGCACATCTGCTCTGCTTTTCCTCTGATTTCTTTTTTTATAGTGGGTCTCCTAGTAAGTTAGCTTATTTCTTCTACCCCCTCACCTCCGTAATGTGGAAGTAGTCTGACATTTGCTGTCACCAGTTTTATCGCTCCCCTTGCAAACCCTGTGATCTCCCATTTCCTCTGCTGTCATTGTCTCTTCCCTTCCAGCTACGAACTCCTCAGTGCAGCAGCTCTCTGTCTGATCTGTGTTCACATGGCAGAAGTGCTCCAATAGGAGCAATTTACTGTCCATTTTGGTTGGTCTTTAAACACAACATAGCTATACTAATAATAATTTGCTCATGATATATAAGTAACAAATACTTAACTGACCACCTTAGATTCTCCATATTGTATTTTCTACTTAGATATATCTATAATTGCAGAAGGTTGTGAAAAAACTTTCAACTTAAAACATAAAAAACAGTGAAACTTGACAATTTGGGACGCTTGCAGCAGCAAAAGTGAGCTAGTGCATTTGCATACTGTGCCAGAGCTGTTTGAACGTGCTGGGTCTCACATGCCAATGACAGGAACAGATACCACTGCAGAAGCTGCCATGCTGATGTTGTGCCCATAACCTGCTCTCATTTCCTGTCTTATTTCCTTTGAATTAAAAGTTGAGTGGCGTGTGAGGCACCATCCTTCAGGCATCTTTCTGCAGCCTCCAAGGGCTCCTCCTTAGCTGAGTACTCCACAGGCTGTAAATACAGCTGTTAATTTCTCTGATAAATAAAATAAGGACAAAGGAAGAGAGAAGGAATTTGCATCACTCTCTCAGTTCCACTACTTAGGAAAATTACCTTTCTGCTCTTCAGAGCATTTGCATCCTTAGCCCTGAAGGTCTAATTTGTAACCTCCCTTCCTGTGCTGCCACACAGACCTGGAACTACAAAATCACTAACATATAACAGATTTAGAAACAGCAGAGCTTTTATTTATTTTTTTTTTTTTTTCAGATTTCTCTTTCTGAATGCTAATTTGAAGAAGTTGTTCTGAATTTTCCCTTCATTATCACTATCACTAATTTTGCTTGAGAGCCTCTATTAAATAGTTCACACACAAAGGTAAAGATCTGCAGAAGCATTTTTGCCACTACTTCAGCCCTATGTCGACTCCCTTGCTTTGTGTTTTCCTTCAGTTTATTTTGTTACTTTGGTTTCCTTTCTCTCCATTATTACTATGCTTTTAAAGCAACAGAAACATGTTTTTCTTTTGATTGTATCAATTTGAAAAGCAAATATTGAATTTATTTTTAATATTAAATTTATATTTTCAGATGAATGATGTAAAGATCTCTTGTTTGATCTGACAACACCTTCATTGCATGTACACTTTTGCTGAAAACCTGTTTAATTGTATGCCAAAACAAGTGATACTAGTACCAGGGTTACAAGGTATTTTTTTTTTAGTGTAGCAATTGCAGACTTCTTCAAGACAACAGTTTTCTACAGTCTTCAAAAATAGTACTGTAAGTCTGTCTGCATGTTTATTATTCCACCCTGACAAAAATCAGTGAGAAACAGTTTCTCCTCCCCAGCAAGATATTGGAGGAGAAAAAGAAAACAAGTAAATCTCTTTTTTGACAGTATTTTAAAAATACTTGTTTTGCTGTTTCAGTTATTATAAAATTTTACCTCTTTGAGCATAACTTAACCTGTGAGACATCACAAACCCAGAGCACCAAACTAAAGTCTAGCAGGGTTTCTTTAATATATTACCACACAAATCTGCAGCACAATCATTTTTCTACCATCCTTGGAAGGATTTTGTAGAACAGAATATACGTAAGTTTCAGTTTTTAAACATAATTTCCACAAATGACTGGATCATCCAGCATGAATTACTGAATGCTGCAAATTAACAAAGACAAGATAACAAATTATTTTTAAAGGGCTAATGGATTCTAAAATGTACTATTTATGCACTTTAAAGATGACGTGTTATTTTAATTATTCATAATCACAATGCAATAGCAAAACATAGCTGGGCATATCTGTACAGATAACGAGGCTAAAATCATCTCCCTATAACTATGCCTGTGCTGGTGATCTTAGCATAGTGAAGTATGAGACAGGGAGGGTCAACTGGAATGGCACCAGCAATGGCAGCAAGTGAACATAAGTCAGAAAGAGGTTTCCATTTCGTGACCCATTTCATGGCTCCATTTTCATTTCATTTCATAAAGGATAGCGAAAAGGGACTCAAAGCTGCTGTACACTAAGGGCCTGTGCTACTGACAAAGAAATGTCAGCAGTTTCCAGAGCTGTCATTCAAGCTCCTTTTGCTGTTGCTAAGACTGGCTTATAACCATGCATACTTTATGTAGTAAAAGTGTGTTAATACTCTACAATGCGCTCCCAAAGGACTTTGCAATATCTCCAAGATGCCAGCTTACTTTCTCAGCTACTAGAACCACTGGTACCATAGCACGATGGAAGGATTTCATTACTGGGACGCAGTGTACCCTTCAGTAGGAGTAACTCCCGTTATAAGTAAACTGCACGTTCAGGTAGCCAAAGGGAGAAGTGACACACACCCTTTTCCTCCTAACACATCATAACTGAGAGATTCTAGCTCTGGCCCTTGATGAAGAAGGGAACAACTCTGCAACCACTAAAGTGTGATTTCCTGCCAGATACTCCAACACTCCACAGAACATCAACCTACTCTCAGCACTTTGCTGCCATTGACTGCCAGAGTTGTCACAGGAGTACAACTACAATCATTACTTACTATGGAATGACAGAGCTGGATAGAAATGGCAAAGACACACTTATGAGTTGACATAAATGACTCTTTGATGTCATATTTGTTAAAAATTAATGTTTAGGAAAAACAAATGCAACACTACACTAAACTCTCCTTACGCAAGCCTCACACCCTACTGCTGACCTTACCTCTGCAGTAGCTGTTCAGACCCCATCGAATGTTTGATGGTGCTGACGTATTTGAGCCCCATTAACGCAACAATAGCTTTCAATTTGGCTATTGCTAGGTCTCCTCATTTTCAATAAAGTCAAACACCAACACCTTTAAAGAATTTCCTGCTGTGTTACTAAAATGACTCCAGTTTCCCAAGTAAGTCCTGTTAAAGTAAAATTGTCATTTTTTTTTTTTCTGCTTTGGCAAGCACTGCGTCTTATTGTGAAAATAACTGGGTTTACTAACAAGGAGAAAAGCCTGATATTATTAGTCCAGTCATCATTAGCAGCTATGAATCTATTTCAGATTAGAAGTGATTACTGGCAGAAGCTGAGAAGCAGAAATCGTCTCCTCACAGAGCATGAGCCCTGGGCTGAAACCTCCCCTAGAAGATGTATTCTGTCTTCATGTTCTCAGCCACACAGGACAAGACTATTTAAGGCTTCCTAAAAACTTATCTAACACTTATAAAAGCCCTGTCTTTGGCACAAACAAGAAATTGTAGTTTGCTTGCATGCTTTAGAAATCATGTTTGTATCATTGGAAGTGCTGTAACCTATTCAGCATGAAAGTTGTTTTTGCGTAATTGCATTTCTTCTTAACCCATTTTTTACCTATCTACAGTTTCCCCAATTCTTTCTATTTCTTGGCTTCCTGAAGAGACTACACTTGTCCAAATCAGCTGGCAGACACCCAGTCCCCAAGCCTGGAGAACAATTTAAATCCTATCTGAAAGAAAAACATGCCACGGTTTTTGTGGATTAAAAAAAAAATAATAATAAATGGTATTTGGCTGGAGGAGAGTGACCAAGGCAGAGAGAACCCAGTTGCTACAGATGTCCCACTCAGTAGTAACCAGTCAGCCAAATTAAACCTCCAGGCTAGCTGGTGCACATAGCACATGCTCGTTATCTTTCCAGTGGGGACGTTTGAATAAAGGGGCAAGAAGCAGGCAGAGATACTATAGTAAGGGGAAGGAGTCAAGCAGAAGGCACATATCTGCTATGAATTTCCAGAGAGGTGACCCAGATCATTACACCCAGATTTCCTTTGACGAGGTCTTTCCTCACAGATAGAAATCCTCGTGCCCTGACACACTGAAGCTGCAGATGCTCCAGCTGAGTTCTTAACTACTTTGGGCTGGCTGCTGTTCCTGCACAATCATGTCCATGTCAATCATCCTTAGCCTTGTGCCTTATTTATACTTGATTCATTTTACCTTGTTTATGCTTTTCCTTGGTTGTTCCAGTCATTTCAAAACTCATGGTGGAGTCATAATACCTCCTACTACTATTCTGTTTCTCCTTCCTTTGCATCAGAGTAGTTACCAGTTTTCTGCTGTGATTTTTTTTTGTTTGGCTTGGTTTTTCGTACACTTCAATCCCCAAAAGGACCTCAGGAAACCCAACTTACCAACACTTTTTTTAAAATTTTGTTTGTGAAGACCATTTCACTTATTTTTCTGCTCTCATTGCTTCCTTTCTCACCAAGTCATTTTGTATCACTGTCACCCAAATGATTTCTCACCATTGAAGCTAATCAGTTACTTCCTATTGATGGAAGCAAAGCCTAAATTAGGAACTGCTCTGGAATACCTTCTCCTGACATAGAGAGTTGTCTCTGGCACAATACAAGAATGTGGTAAGACATCTGTATCCTGTCATATTCTATTTCTAACTACCCAGCTAATTAACTTTATTATCTGGGGTTAATTAGCCCCAGAATCCCACCAGCATCATACTCTGCCTCAGGGAGGCTTCTATCAGTTGCTCAGAAACCCCCGGCTTCATTCACTCCATGGCAGTATCACCTCAGAAGCATAGCTTAGTGAAAGTGTTGAATTAAACTTTGGCATATTAGTATGGCATATGACGCAGAGTTTTTTTGCATCAGAGGCACTTCCACAAGTTTGTTGTGAGTCTACTTAGGAAGATCATCTGAGAAATGTAAAAGCTTTTATTAGGAGTAGGGTGTAACTGCCTGGCAACTGGGGTGGTGGAGGAATAGAAGGAGAGTGACAGATTAAAAAGTAAGAGAAAACTAATATGAGCAAGCTAACAGACTCTTTCCAATAATCTATTCACGCTGAGGGGTGTTAGAGTATATGTCTTCTTTACATTCACTTGTTTCCCATACAACTCTTCCCATTTTCATTTTGGTGATCTTGCCTTTCTGAAGAAAAGGCAAGGCTGAAGAATTTCAGAGCAGCGATAAAAAAAGTGCAGTAGATTTTCTTTTTTAGAAGATACAAGCAATGTGTCATATCAAGAAACCATTTTTACAGTCCTGTTCTTTAATAAGTACAAAATTGTGAGGTTTTTTTATATAACAATTTTTTCTCTTGTATTTTATTTGCATAATAATTTAATTACCTAATTGTATATGACAAATATTTTTTCAAAATAACTGTATTCAGCTGTTGTGGATTAAGCCCAGCTGTAACTCAGAAAACCACACAGTTTGCTCACTCGCCCCTCTTTCTCCCCCTCACTCCTGGGGGGATGGGGAGAAGAATCTAAAGAATGTAACTCCCAGGGGTTGAGATAGAACAGTTCAGTAACTAAGGTATAACACAAACCACTGCTGCTGCCACCAATAATAATAATGATAAGGGAAGTAACAAGGGAAGAAAATACAACTGCTCACCACCCACCAATACCCAGCCCAACCTGAGCAGTGATCTAACCCTTCCAGGTAACTGCCCCCAGTTTATATGCTGAGCATGATGTGTTGTGGTATGGAATACCTCTTTGGTCAGTTTGGGTCAGGTGTCCTGTCTCTGCTTCCTCTTGCTCCCTCCTCCCTGCCAGAGCATGAGACACAGAATGTCCTTGATCAGACTAAACATTACTACAACAACTAAAAACATCGGTGTTATCAGTGCTGTTCTCAGCCTGAAATTCAAAACCACAGCACTGCACCAGTGACTAAGAAGGAAAAAAATGACTGCTACTGCTGAACCCAGGACAGCAGCTTAACATTCCATTAAAAATTTTATTTTAAATTAAGCTTCATAGTATTTTTAAAAAGTTTTGTAGAAAAAGCCAAGTGAAATTCCTACGTGCAACTTCTGCAAAGAATCTTACGCAGAAAGGCAAGCAGGGTATTAAAACATTGCAATGTTGATACTTGAGACTGAGCAGAAGCTTGGTGGGGTTTGAACAAAACAAGCTGGAAATATTTCTACAAGCCATATCCCCACCTCTCCCAATTTATGATATTGAGAATTTTTTTATCATTTGTTTAAACTTGAAATGCTAAGAAATTAAATAATTCCATATATATTAAACCACTAAAAAATATTAAGTTAATGTTTTTTAAAAAATATTAATTATTAAATGTAATCTTTAAACTTTGAAAGACAGTCCGAAACACCTTCACTTTTTCCAGGAAATCTAATTGCCCCACAACACTGATCTTCCCCTCCTAGTTGTAACCATTTTCTTTTGCTCCTTACATTGTATATTTTTGGGGGGCAGGGACTTCGTTGATTTTGACCTTGTATCTGCATAAGGCAGTGCACAAACCTTCCAAACCTTCTAATGTGCATCTGTTTGGCATACATTTTTTTGCAGTGACATTAATGGGAGTTTTGAGTTGACTTCACCTGACACCGGGGCAGCTTCTACATGAGAGCAGACCTCAGTAATAGTAGGTTAATGCTAGACATATAATTCTGTGCTGTTTCATTATAATTAATGAGCACCAGCTGAGAAACAATGTAACAACAGATGATAAAGTAAATCTATTATGGATCTATTATGCTATTAGAGAATTATGTCTGCTAGCACATTCATACAGAAATCTATTCACCCATAACAAAATTACCATCCATTGATGGGAGAAAAAGTTATTAAATGCAAGAAAATCAGACAGAAAGTGAAGAATATCATCCATCATGAGGATTCTAAGTTTACATCTTAAAGCCTCTCTAAAGGGCTACAAAAACGAACTTCTGTCTTGCAAGTACTATGATACATTTAACAATAATATATTAGAGCTATTTCTCAGTGTGGGTAAAAGATGTTGCTGTCACAGCAGAAGAGTTTTGCTCCTAAGTTTTAGCTCAGCTACAAAGGGATAAAGCTAAGCTTTTGCACTGGACACTGTGCTACTTCATTCTTCATGAAGAACAAAAAGTTATGAGGCACTTGAAGAGTTTTCATTTTCGTTAATTGAAATTTAGCAGTGACTGGCTGATAACACTTTTTGACAGAATTTATCCCTGTGTGAGTCATGCTCATGATTAGCCTGGGCTGTCAGTCTAATGCATATTCTAAGTTGATAAGAGGAAAAATCAAAAGATAGAAGATCTAATGAAGTCTTGAAAATATCCAGACGTGAGATTAGATCCATTTTCCCCACAGAAAATAATTCAGATCATTGGTTGAATGGTAAAAAGTGAATTATTCGCTGTTACACTTAAGAAGGAGTTTCTGGTTTTACCAAATAAATTCACCCAATTCTCATGAAAACATCTTGTGATATAACCTCTTGCCTATAAATTCCTCTATATGCTTGGGAAAAATATCTGGTGAAAGTTATACAATAAAATAAAAAACTAATAAATATTCCATCATACTTTCTGCAGATGTTGATAATTTCTTTAGAGAAGACTGACAAGGCCCAAATTGAACCACACTTGATAGTTGTCCCCATAATCAAATACTGAGATACATTCAGAAATGCAATGCATGTGGGGTTTTTTTTGGTCGACATTAGTTTCTTCCCACTTCTGATTCTAGGTTTTCTGTCATAGAGGGGTACATGTGCATATCTTTACAGGATAGACAGAAGATTTTCACATACAGACACCAAAGGGAACTAATTAGCATTTTTAACTTAATCCTATGTGTAGATGAAGTCTAATGTCTTGACTTTATTCTACTGTTATAGACCATTTCATTGCATTTTGTGGAACTACCGGAGTATGAAATTATATGTGATATCAATAAACTATCATTCATATTTGTTAAAGGACTCTTTCCACTGATACTTCTATACTAGCATCCGCATACATGCATAAAAAGGCTTGTTCTCAAATATCTATCAGTCTTTTTTATCAATGAAAACCCTTTTCAACACTCAATCCATACAGCATTACTTACTGAGGAAAAGTTGTGTGTAATTAAGTACAACTGTAAATCTAAATTCATGTTAGGTAAGCACTATATGAACACAGGGATGGCCCTCTCTCATAACATCTCCAGATTGTGCACTTAACCTTGAAATGAGAGCGCTTTGTGGATCAATGAGCTCAGCACCTGACAACAGGTTAGATCTGGGCTGCTGAAATGCCCTTCCCAGCTGCTGCTGAGAGGCTCCCTTCTGATTATGCCAACAGCTGAGCTGGTGTCAGTGGTACAGTAACCTGTTTCGAATGCAGCAGTACAGAACAGAGCCTACAGGTAGTTGAGATGAGAGTAAATAGTTCTTGTAGCTGCAGTGAAGTCTCCAGAGGGCTGATTTGTTAAGGCCTTAAGAGAGAAATTTTGTGCTGTGAAGAAAATGTTTCTGATATCAAGTACAGTCTCTGCCTCATGGTTAGTCAATCACCAGCCAATGTTAAACATTTTAAAGCCTTGCATTCAGGTGATTTCCTGTAGCTCTTCCTGTGCTAAATCCAAAGACCACTGAAATTAATGGTAAACACCACAAATCAGACCCATAGTTACAGGAAAAACTTCAAGAAAGTCCAAGCTGACCATTTTTAGTCCAAGTGGAACTGCACCGTATCAGAGATCCCCAGGAAGTGATCTGTGGGGAAAATATTTTTGCCTGAAAAAATAGGTCAATAAATGCTGAGCTAATTTACCTTCAGCTACATATGTGGAATCTAAGTTTAACCACAAAAACCTCAGTGTACTATCTGACATTATACAATTACTACTGAGGCTTTTGTAGTCTGGGTGATATCTCATTGGATCCTTGCCCCAGCTTATGCAGTATCCTCTTTCCTGATAGGTATTTGTGGATTGAACTTCATGGCGCAAAGGGCAACTCCTTGCAATTTTCCAGTGGGCTCCAGATACCAGACACTGTTCTTGAATAACTGCCCTTTGAGGACACACAGTCCATTCCCTTTAGCATACCAGGATATCTAAAAAATTAAGAATACTCTATGCTGATTTTTCTTTGCTCTTTCAAAAGATGGAAAGCATTTGCTTATTTTTGTAGTGCAAGTCTTGGGGTAGAAGGACATGTTTTCACACTACCATGAGAAAACAAGAGAGAAGAACACCAAACTATATTTCCCAAGTTCTCAATCATCTCTCAACTAAACCACATGTTATGAGATACACAACTACTGGCCCAACTGTGGTTTCATTCATTCTAAGGGCTTAAAAATGATCAGCTTTGTCTCACTGTTCTTTCATCAATGCTGCTCAAAAAGCAATATTGTTATGTGCTGTAAAAAATTAGCCCAGAATGATTTACACAGCTTTGAGGCATGGCAGTCAATACTTGGAATGGGCAATTTTTCTGCTCACGATTACAGCCGAGAGACACAAATCCCGAACTGTTCACAACTCCTGAGGGATCTAGCAAATTCTTCACCATGGCTGCTTGGAGCAAAGTAGATTTTAATAAAGGAAACAACACCTAAAGGTTTATCTTCTGTGGCTTAGTCAATCACAAGAAAACTGATCAGACCTCAAGAGTCTGGGTTCATGTTCATTCATTAAGTGTAAATATCAAGACTGAAATCTAAAGAGAAATATGCAGATACTAGCAAAGGCTAGGAATACCACATTCTTTGAAATGTCAAAGTTCCGACAGATTAATTATGCAACTATGAAAAACAGTAAAACTTTGCTTGAACTAAAGAGTAGCTGTTTAAATTACAAAAATAAGACAAAAGTAGGCAGATGTGGCTACAGATTATTTTGCTGCACCCCAAAAGCCCTAGTAATAAAGGAATTTAAAATTATCTTATCTTCTCCTTTGGGACGGTTACTTATTCTTTATGAAATTAAGAAATTCATAGAGTGAGGGAACCTAAAGCCTGACATGAACCCATATCAGTGAAATTTTCCTGTTCTATACATTTATGAAATTTGAGTTAGTATCAGGCAATCACAGAAAATACATGTGGTCTCATTAATAGACCATGCTGCACCATTACACAGATCCCTTCAGGGGGTTTATTTTTGTTTGCTTGCTTTGTTTGGAGACCTGCTTGCATAGTAGTTTACTTGGTGATAAAGGGAATGTAATTTCCATTCATTGCTAGGATAGGCATTTAGCAAATGAGAGTACGTGGAACAATATTAGGCTGCTCACAACAAGAATATCTGTCCTCCATTGAGCTATTGCAGCATTGTGATCCCTAGAGCGAGAACAAACTTGTGTCATCCTGACACTCTGTTATATATCCACAAGGCTTAATGTGGTTTATATTCAGCATAAGTACTATCTTTAACAGAGAGATTATGTGCTCTTACACACAGCTAATTCTTGCTTCAAGAAAGTGGGAGCTACAATTTCAGGAACAGGAATTAACTCAGGCTGATCTCATCTCTCGGCTAACCTACTTTTCCATAAATTCAGATGTACAACTGCAGGCTGTTTACAGTGTCACACAGTCCCAGTGTACGGAGTGTGGAATATTCCACTTTCTGACTTGGAATATATGCAGAGCGTGTTTTACCTGGGACCTGAATCAGATCTCAGTTTCAGAACCTCTATATTCACTTCTACCCATTTGCATTAGTACAAAGGAATACAATGCACATGCCCTGATCACAAGGTGCTGTATTTCTCCAGTTCTAGCCTATTATACCAGTTTCTACCAGCTGACTTAAAGGGAAGTTAACATAGGACAAAAAAACTTTGAATTATTGGCCAGAAGTGGAAATATAATCAAAGATACTGAATCTGAGGTCTTGGAGAGGAAAGTTGTGGCAGACTATTCTGATCCATAAAATATTGCAGCTCAGAAGGCTTTGCAAATTAGGTGAGAGAGATGGATGAGTTATGTGCGAAGGCTGGAGAGAAAAGTGCATTGCTAAGAAATCAAAAATGAAAAGCAAGAGACAGGAGCAAAGCCACATGCAGTCATTGAGAAGAGCACCTGTCCCAGTATGTATTTTTTAAACGTCAGTCATAAAGGCATTTCACTTGCAAGAGGAGTATATAAAGAATAATATGTTAAAATACAAAGCAGACTGGAAACTAGTGCAAGTATTTAAGGATCTGGGATTACATCACTGAGGCAGCAAGTAAGGTAGATGACTTAACCTCTGTTATATATCTCCCGGGATGCTGGTAGGTGCTACACAAGTCAGAAAAAGGGAAGATTATAGTTTTTTAGACACTGAAAACACCGTTTTGGTTGAAAAAATAACAAATTCTGCCTTCTATAAATCACAATGATTTATACCTAGAGCAATTCAGATGAAGTCAGTTTTGTCAATGGAAATGAAAATAGGAATATGAATCCAAAATCTGCCTCAGAAAACATGCAACTAGCATTTAATGGACAGCTGACTTTCTGCAAATTGGATCTTCAGCAATGAAAACACCTAAGGGTAAATACTTCATAAGAATCTGTTGTGGAGTTCTGTGAAGGTGATAGATCTCTAAACATACCCAAACCCCATCTGAAACCTAATACTCTAACAGCTCAGTGTCTCTGAGAAGTATGCTCTGTGCAATGGTGAATGAGACTGCAATTGCACACAGACCTGAAAGCATGATCATTCATTTTCTGAGAAAGAAAAAACATATTATGCAAGACGGCAGTATGTCAGAAAGAACAGCACTGAATACTCAGCAATAGAGTTGGAAGTAACCGATGTATTCAACATTTTTCTGTTTTTCTTGTTACTCTTGCATTTACTCACATGTCAGGAATTTCTGAAAAGGCAACATTTCAGCACTCTGATTCAGGCAGAAGTAGGAGCTCTACCAGACAGACATAAACAATGGCAATGATTCAGGAAGCCAGGCATTTCTCATGTGCAAACTTCATATGCAGTGTGGCAAAGAACTGTAGCAGATGCAGGGTGTGCCACCACATGGCATCTAAAATGAGCTTGGGAAGGGCTCATAGTGATTTCCATTTACTCCCCAGCCCTTTACAGCGGTAATCACAACAGTCGCTAGTGCCCTACTAACAAGAATTCTTGCCTGAATCTGCAGCAGAAAGATCCTGATCCATGATAGAGCTAGTATACAGTGACACAACATGTCTTGTGCCTTGTCATCTGGTTTCCCAAAATATCCTGGAGATAGTCGGTCAAGACTGCTATTGACCCAGTAGTAAATGAAGCTGACCAGGATGGTAGACCTGGAGCTCTGCACTGCTTCTCTGTCCATCCTTAGACAAATGACTCCTGTTGCCTCTGTCCTAGTAACCCTCAGATGCTCAGTGATATCTCTATAGCAACCTCAGCTTACCCAGAAAGCTCAAGCACTCATGGAGATGGAAAATCAGGACTTCTTAAAACAAAGCATAAATAAATTGAAAAACAAACCAATCAACTAAACAAACAAATAAACAAACAAAAAACAACACCAAAGGACTTAATTTACAGAACACAAACTCATCTCATGATTAACCAAAGCAAGCAGTTCAAATAAATAAGAACACAGTGGATGTGTACTCTTTCTCCAGCAAGAATTTGAATATTTCAGTAAAAGCAAAAGGTATTTGACATAGTACTGACAAGTGAACTTGAATTGATATAAATTTTGTGTGTATTTGTCTGTGTGACCAGCCACTATCTTAACCACATACTAGATCAAAAGCCTCAGGCATTCAAATGCTCCCCGTGGTGAAATGCACTACACCTACATACAAAAAGAAAAGATCATGTCACTATATAGTTGAAAACTGTGGCATCAGTAATCAAATTATGCTATAAATTATAATGATTCGATATGTCCCAGTCCCAATTTATTCACTGAACTTGGATTTTTTTTTTCCTCTGAAAAGTATTTGTGGAGATGCTTAGCATCCAGCAAATCAGCGCTGAAATGACATAATTTAGTTAAGTTATGCCTTCCTCATGAACTCCTGAAAGAAAAGTGCACACAGTAGAGTTAGATCTTAGACATGCCTACACTCATAATAACTAAACATGCAGTCCTTTGTTCACAGTTGACAACCTGCCAGTTGTGGGGGGGGAAATAGAGGTTGAAAAAACCATCTCTCTGGAGCAGACATGCTGATCATCCTGACACCAGCACAGCCACATATGGAGAAGAATATCCATGGTACCCTGGGTGCAGTGGAGCAGTTGTGCCTGCTCCCTGCCCTGATCAACCTGCTGACTATATGCTCTACATACTACAGCAGACTTCCCTTATGCTCTGTAGTTTGACAATTTGTCTGCACTGTTAACATATAACAATATGCCAGAAAATCATCTCTAATGTTCATGTAGCTACACAAGTCTACAAAAGATTGCCATCATGTTTAGATAAGTTTCTAACATGTTAATTATACCTCTTATTCTTTATTATATTACTTTATTATATTGCTAGGCCAATGTCACTGTTTCCACTATAGCTAGGTTTGTTATCTTAACTTTGTCTTCACAGATGGCTATTATTTAAATATTGCACACCTAGCAGGACAATAACCCGCAGGTTTTGATGACAATGACAGGAACCATCACTGGGAAAGATGAAATATAGCAGTTTTTTATTTGCCTGCTTGAGTCTTGATGTTTGGCAAAAAAAAAGGCAAACCAAAAAAGCAAACACCCTGCCCCCCCCAAAAGCTCCACCCAACAGAAAACAAAAACCACAAGATTTCCCAATTCTGTTTAATATTCTGAACATATCACGTTCAGTGATACCTTACAACAAATTTACTGCCAACTGCAAAGGACATGCCTACTTCAGTATTTTGTATCTTCTCATCACCAGTGCTGAATGAATTACATGGATAAAAAATAAAACCACACTTTACTCAAATCTGATAACAGCCAAATTTTCTGAAACCCACTCAAAATACTGAGATCTTCCAAACATCTGAGTGTGTGTTTGCTTTAAATGGCAGCTGTGGTGTGATGAAAATGTAGCTCTGCATGTAATTAACACATATTGTGATAAAGTTACCAGTTATCAGTAAAGTTCTAAATAGAATCAGAAATCCATTTAGTTAGTGTACTGCAATTTCCTACATATGATCAGCCATTGCATGTATATTCTTAGCTGAAGCAATAAATAAGGGTTAAATAAAAGGAAGTTTTGCCTTAGTCTGCATTCTTTTCTTTGGTTGTTATATCTTTTCTTTCAATCTGTTTCTTAAACTTTGAGTGTTTCTCATTAGTTCTAGAATAACCAGCATTGGCACAGTGAAAACATTATCTCTTTCTGTAACTGTTCCAAACTTAGAAAACAAATGAAGGTTGTATTTGGTGCAGGAATGAACCTGAGTGACCCTTTTTACCACTAGTATTGCACATTTTCCATTTAAAGTACTTCTTGTTTCCCAAAGAACATTGCAGTAACAGAGGCATTGCCCCTACATGTATGTCTTTCAATGCATCCAGATTAATGAAAGTAAACATTTCTCCTGCTGCACTGAAGGTATTGACTAAGTAAGGCATAGTATGCTTCCACTGTTCATCGTACTGTGTGCAAATCCAGTCTCCTCCTGGAAATTGCAGTGTATGGATGCCCTCAGACTGGCCCACTCCTGAGGACTTTCCTCTTCCTTTCATCTGGGTTTTCCTGTTTTAACCTTTTCTTCTTTCCCTTGATATTGTCTATTTTTTACCCTAGAACAACTTCTATTAACTTCTATTAACATCTATTAACTACCTGCTATAGAAACCCTTAATCATAGAAACCTTTAATCTAATAACTGGTTCTGCAATAAAGATAATTTCTCTAGAGTCCAGAGAAATAAATTCATGTAGCCTAGCCCAAAAATGTCATCCTTCTCTGTATTAGTTTTTCATCTAAAAATGTCCTGGTTATACTGGTGAGAAAACTCAGATTTCAAACCAAGCATTTGTTGTTACTGTACCAGTAATCATGCAGTAATGGTGAATTTCACTTGTAAATGCAACTTACTCATTTATAATAGGCATCCTTGCCATATTTTGGCTTCAGACAGAAACAAGGTAAACTTTATGCTGACTGAAGGAGAAGAGTTGAGAAAACCAGAGACAATAGGGAAAATAATACGAACAGGCAATGTTTTCTTTTTGTATTAGGATGTATTTGTTGTGACATATTGTATCAGAGATTATTTTACAATTACAGTTTTACATTTAAATCAAGCAACACTTGTTAAATAAAAACATAGAACTGCAGACAACTAAATGAACTCCCACATATATTGAGCTCTACCATTGCGTCTCATCTTAATCATGGTGAAACATGCAAGCTCACTTAATTAGCATAGCAAGCTTGAAATAACTTTTATTTCACACTGACATTCTTTGGGCCTCATTTATTCTGTAGTTCCTTTTTATCAAAGCTATGCAGCATACTAGCAGTCAAGTCTGTTACACAGAGAACTTAACAACTTGATTATTAATTTACAAGCTTATTCCAAAATAGATCATTCCAAAAGATGAAATCTAAATATGCATCAGACCTGTTATCACATACATTCATCATTTTGGCTCTATGGACATTAGCAGATTACATTCGCCCATGGCTTAGCAGTGCACCTAAACCTTGCTGGACCATTTGTTTCTCCATCAGTTTGCACCCATGCTTACCAAACTCAGTCCTGAAAAAACATTGCTGCTACTAATTGCTGCTGTACCAGTGCAGAGCCATAATCCTAAGCTCATTCTCACAGGCCATCATACATCCAGTATAACTTTCCAGCCCCCATCCCAGCTCCCAGAGCAGAAAATCACAGAAAACTGAAAGAATAATAACTGAAAAGTAAAACAGAACAGATAAATCTTCAGCAATCTGTCCACCTTTCCATGTAGACCTCTGCTTTAGCTGAAATGTACTTAAGGTAAAAGGTCTCAGCTTCATATAGAGTAACCCTGACTGCATCCCCCATTCCAAAATCCTGCATCCCCAACCCAGAGCCTCCAGACAGGCACAAATTCCAATAGACTAGGTGAAGATGACTGCTCTCCAGCCCTTGGAAGGGTGAATCATATTTTTTCCATTTTAGTGGAATAAGGAATCTATTTCCAGAGACAACAAAATGGAGGTCAGGCTATTCCCAGCTCATGGAGCTGCATAAAATAGGGGAGGTAAGGGGAAGACAGGAGCACACTGAGCCCAACAGGCACTGTTTGTGTGCTTGCTCTCCAAAGACTTGTCTGTTTCACAGGGTGACATTCTTGGAAGGCAGAACATTTGTTACTGAAATATTTGAGTCCAGTGAGAAGGGATCATGGATAGTATGGCATGGATCATGTGTCACAATGGCATGGTTACTGCCTTCTCATTAAAAATGTGAGTGTGATACTGACTTTGGCTGAAGATAAACATGTCAGTGCTTAAACCTGTTGTTCCTATATTATAGTCACTGCATTATGGCATCATACTATGCACATTTAAGTGTGCAGCAGGCTGCTTCTGAATAAATAGGAACATTTACTAAAGAATACTATTATGCAACTTATGATCATAAAGTCCTGAATTTGCTTTTCTTTACAACACATCACATACTGGATTCCTAAAATGCTTGACCTCTGTGCCTGTGTTAAAATATGCTTATCTGCCTCAAGGTTTCTGCATTGGCCTGGGAATTATGTCTTTTCCTACAAAACTCCCCTAGAAAGTTACAAAGTGAGAGCATTAAGTCAAATGACAACCAATCCCTGCAAAGTTTTAAGATTTGAGAGATTGACTGTTGGAGCAAATTAATTAACAGTCAGGAATTTACCCTTGTAGTGCCTGGCATGTATAGTAATCTCCACATCCTTTGATATGCCCTTGCATCTAACAAACCTTCAAAATTATTCAGATTTAGTCCCTTTCTACCCCTTTATCAGTCCTGTTTTTTCAAGGGTTGAGAAGGAAGAAGGACCAGACACCCCTGTAGTTTTTCGCCTTTTTAACCACTCATCCTTGAATAAGCCAGCAATCAGAGGGAATCTACAGATGAGACTGGAGATTACTGGAGAACATCCAGCTGGACTTTTACTTAAAACTCTCTGAAATATGTACCATATTTAAAATTGCTGATGATCTGTCATTGGCCAGAGCTTTCTCTCCACCCTTTTCCTTCTACGAGGGCAGCCTTAGTGAAAGCTTTCAATCCAAGTAGGAACCAAAGTCACCACTGCAAGATCAAGCAAGCAACATGCAACTGTGCAGAAAGCACTTCCACTGCACAGATTTATATTTTACATCACACCGGGAGAACTAAAAAGGGAATTAAAAAAGAAAAGGAGCAGACTGCATTTAGGGCCATTAATGTTTCATGAAACTTCTCACACCTTCCAACAATTGATAGGATTAAAAAAAGATGCAGTCATTAAAATTGAGATAGCAGAATACTGCTTGGTGTTCTCTATATTAAAATTCTAAGCTAAACCATTGCTTTGCAGAAATTTTTGTCTCTTCATATTTTCTTACATCAGTGCCTCAGGAAAGACCTAGTACTCCAATTACTCCAGGATTGCTTATATTGCTCATATAGAGCAGTTTGTTCCCTTATGGGCAACTGGTTTGTTACATTACGGCGCCACAAGTCCGTACCACTGAAAAAGTTACTACAAAGTAAAGTATATGCATAGATTTCAAGGTAATTTTTTTCCTTTTGCTAGCAATAGATGTAGTAAACACTGAAGTTGGAGAAAAAGACTGAAGTGGTCATAGGTAAAGTTTTCCACCTCCCTTGCAAATTTTAAGAGCCATTTTGCAAGGGAGGAGTTCAAGAACTGCAATCTGAAAAGAGCTGGAACTGAAAATTCCCAAATTTTTACTGCGTTATTTTGCATAATAACAGTAGTGTTGCCAAGGTGATAAAGAGGCAATATAAATAAAAAAAAAAACAGAATTTCTGAGCAGAACTTGAAACTTTTGAAGCTTTAATTAAATACAGCTTTTATGAAATGATAAAGGTTTGCTTTGGGTTTGTTTTTACACTATTCCCTTATGAAACTTAGGAGAAGTAGTAAATGCTTTTTCATTATGTTAAGGAAGTTTTACATAGTGTTCATATTTAGAAGTGAAAAAAGATCATGAACCAAGAAAGGGCTTTACAAAACTGCAGCTGGTGAAAACTTTTTTCAGGATTTGTTGAAAGCAACTCCACATTGTTTTCCCATTCTTAATTTTTTTTTTTTTTTTTTGAGATATTAGATTTGTAACCTTCTGCCTTATTAAACATAGGGTTTTGGTAGAATGCTACAAAACAGAAGAATGTCACATTATTTACATTTAACTGGAGCCCATCAGTTGTCCCACAAATCTATAGCCTCTGCTGATTCATTACCATCATACTAATCACCATGCAACCCAGGCTCAGCACACATGACAGAGATGGCGCTTCTAGTCAAACATGAGCACTAATAGAGAAAAGAATATTTGTTCCATGAAGAATTAAGTGCACTTTACAAAAATATATAGAAGAAAATAGAGGGGAAAATAGCAGATTTTTCAGAAGTTTGTCTTTTCTTACAAAAAAAAAATGTGATTGTCAGACTTTGCAGTGTGCTTTATTTTATGTATGGGATAGGTATAATCTTTCTTGGCATCAGTGGAAATCCTGAACAGATATCAAAAGGAAAAGATCTTAGGTTATTTATGCAACTCTTCACTATATTTTATCAACACAAAAGAAGCTCATTTACCACCTTTCATGGACACTGGCTCTAAGAAAAATCATTGGGAGCTAAAAGTGCACCTTTATTTTTCTGCATTTCTTAGTGCATTATCCTCTGACATACTGGTAGCTCAAACAATACAGCATGTTTGTATAGCCTGCAACAAATCATATAAACAATGTCTGAAATAGCAAAAGCAGCAAATAAATTTGTGTGACTTATTACTGTTTTCTAATGATGGACATGGCACATGGCACTGGCTCACAAAGCTTATGAAAATAAATTACAACCCCTGCTGTGTTAAGTTCTAGTAACAGTCATTAGAAAGATGCTCAAGCTACTTACCATTTTAAAAAACACTATGTAGTCTTCCTTCCAACTCCAATCTGGGACCAATCTCTCATTAAAGAAGATAGGAAACTTTTGTTCTCACTGCCCATGCAGAGACTTCGTGTTAGAAATTTATTTCCTTAAGGTGCAATCTAGCATTAGGACCAGCGAAAAAAAGCTGGAATTATAAACAGGGCCTCAGGTTCATGAAAGCCAGTATACTACTGTGCAAATGCTTTGTGTCTGATTTAAAGTTCAGTACAAATTGCAGCATTTTCTCGCTACACCTTTCCCTTCGTTTAGCTGTTTCATTGAGTTCTGAGTAGCAATCAAGGAAATTTATACTTTATGAGATTCATTTTTCCCTGAGAAGTGTACTTGAAAACATTCTCAAGTGTGTCTCTAAATATTTGAGAGTCATTCTTCAGAGGAATAAAAGTGGTTTCCCCTTATACTATGCACATTATGTAGTTTATGCTATTGAAAAGGAATATAGTTAAAGATTGATAAGACATCAAATGTTTGAATTATTGAGCATGACAAGCCTATTATTTTTAAAATACAAAGATATTGCTTATTTAAGAAGTATGGCAAAAGTATGCACATTGAAAATAAATATTTGGGGTTTTCTACAGTAACCTGAAATTTCCAGGTAACTGTCCTCGCTCTCTAGCAGCACTGTGCACTTGTGAGAGATCAGCATCAGCTTTAAAATTAAAAAAATATCTTGGGAGATTACTTGAGTTTTCCCCCATCTCTGGAAGATATCTGTGTTAAGAGAGTGACAATGGTAATACTATGAGCTTCTCTAAGATGTGTGAATAGAGACCCACAAACACACAGGTGCACACACACACTCCCACATTTTATCTCTCTCTCAAGATTGCGCTGGTCTTCTGAATTTTGTCTTAAATCTCAGTTCACCCACTATTTTTGCCAATGCAGTTTTCCAAGAATAAATAACAGAGCTTACTGCTGTGAACCTATAAAGACCAGAAATGAAAAATGCTGGATTTGAAGATTCCAGCAGCTTGAAAACTGACTATATTAAAATGACAAAAGTCCACACATAGGGAGCAAAGAGAGTTTGAATCATATTTATTTCCCTGGAAGTTCCATATAAATCACAGATTTTTTTTTTATTTTTTTTTTCCAAAACAAAATTAAGTTTGGAATTAAAAAAAATAAAAATCCCAGTTTTGTTGCCTTTTCCCCATTAAAGCATAGAATATTTAAGAGAAATATGCTTTCTCAGTGAATAGACCTTAACAAATCAATACGTACAAATCACTCTTTTTTTATGCTTGACAGACATGAGAGTGCCTGCTAGCATCCTGAAAAAAATTGAATAAGTTTTAGGACATAAAAGATTCTGAACTACCTCTACACATCCAGCTGACACTGAAATAATAATTGACTGACAATAATAAAGACATTTCTTCCCTACTGTAGATGGATCAGAACATGGATCCCTGGCAGGACCTATGTTCTGTGTCTTAGAAACAACAAGTACTACTTAGTAGACACGTTTATTTGGGTCTCAGCCTGCCCTGGAAGCCCATCCATCAAGAGGCAAGAAGAAGATTACTGCATAGTTTCTGTCCCAATGTCACTGTTTTATAGCCATCTTCCCATGTCAAAACTCCTTGGGCATTTCTTCTGCTCAGGCCAAGGTCTGAGGCAAAGTCTGACCAATCCTCAAAGCAGCAACAAAATCAAGAATGTATTTTAACCTTAGATATCTCTCTAGCTCCTACTTTCAGTCTCAAAAACATCCAAACACCCCTGCCTCTTACTATGGAATTCAAATGAAGCCAGGATATCCACTGTGCAGACTCAAAAGTAGGACTGGCCACTTTGCCAAGTTATATTTTTTCTTTGTCTATGACTACCTTAGTACCTTAGGGTTTGATAACAAATTCAAGGTGCCTCTTTTTTACTGCCATCTGCCTGTCAGCACTGATGCAGGCAAGAAAAAGATAAAAGATCCAGTCCTTGTGAATGACCATGGGTCCTGCTGCTACTGGGGGAAGCAAAGAGCATGATGGATTGGAAATTGAAGCCAAACTGGAAGGAAGAGAAGGACAGACTTGCTCAGTTGAGTCCACGAAGTAAGTTCTCAGTGGAAGACTTGAGATTACGCACATTATATTTTAAAAGGTTGGAAAAATTCTTCCTGGTTCACTTTTTTTCAAATTAAAATGTCACAAGAGACCATCATGGATGTCTTACGAGAAACAGACTAGGATTAGCTCAATAATTCACATAATAAATAGGTATTTGACTTCCCTCATCCTGTAACAATGCTGAAGGAGCTTTGTTAAAAGCAATCCCACCATATCTACCTGTATCGCCATGACCTATTCATGGCAAATTAAAAACCAGCTAAATGTGTGTACAATTAATTCCCACTTTTCTGTCTAAAAGAATGTTACAAAACTGTTTGATTGCAACATTTACCAAGGAACATACATGACAATCCTGAAAGTGACTGATTGTAAGAGACATATGAAACACTATTGCACAACAGAGACACATCCTCATATGCTCTGAAAATACAGTTTTTGCATGTTGATTTTACCATGAGTGAAGTTCTTATAAGTTTTTGGTTTGTTGTTTTGTTTTTTTTTCTCTATGTCAGCTGTTGCCTGTTCAGCAATCTGTACAAAATCCTCAGCTCTGGTAAAACAGCATTTCCTGAGCCCCGCCATTGGGTTTTGGTGGGAAGTATAATTGAAAGAACCAGACTCTGAAGGTTTCTTAACTCCTTGCAGGACTGCCCCATTGGGCAGAAGCAGCCTTTGGAATTGTCCTAGCTTTCAACAAAATAAACTGGTTTCCTCCTTACCTGCATGCTTTCCTGTGAGGTTGGTTTCACCAACGACCGTGTCCACAGGTGTGTCAGTGTTTTTGTGGATTTGGCTCTCCAAGCCACAATTCTTACTGGGCAGCAACTTTTGACAGTGGTGAGTAAAGGAAATGCAAAGGATTCCCACCTCTAGCACTGGTGTAACTAATCCTTTTACTCCTTTGAAATCAAAATGACAGCAAGTGGTGACACTTAAAAGTATCATTCTGTCTTCTTATAGTATCTTTTCCTTCCAAACAAGATGGAAGAAAGCATAAATCTGAACAGGCAGAAATCAACAGAGCATGTTTGAAGACAGGATGCCTAAGTCTCCGAAGTCCTTAAGTCCTTAACTTTGCCCTGCTGCTTTCAAATCCTGTCTGTGGCTTGTTTTTCCAGTGACATGACTTTAGCAGCTTTGCTCACTTGAACCAACCTGCTCACTCCGCTATCACACAGAGCCCACTAATCCACAGGAGTGAGTCAAGCAGCTGAGTACAATTCTCCATTTAGCTAAAAGTATCATTCGATCTCTTAGTACCTCAGATATGTAGCAGTGTGTGTTTTCTTCAAAGTCCTCCTAATCAACTCCTCCCAGTAACACATCAGTCTCAAAGAGATTTATCTTCATGTCTCAAGTCTCTGTCTGCTAACTCTAAAGTGCAGCCTGACTCTTTATATTAGCTCATTCAGACATCTACTTGTTCAAAAATAACAAAACCAAACAAAAAAGCAAACAAAAATAACAAACCAACATATAAATATGACTGAGGTCAACAGCAGAGTAAGTGAAAATGCAAGTGCATTTCACCAAAGAAAAGCAGAAAGGGGAAAAAAATGTAATCTATTACAGCAAATTCAGACAGTTTATACAAAATTTGAAATAAGAAGCAGCTGTTTGTTCTTCCTCTAGAGTCTGAAATATCAGTGCTCTTTCACCAACTAAACATCCACCACAACTGGTTTTACGCCAGTAAAGCTGCATTTCAAATGAAGCATTAAGGGTAACACAGTCACCAAAACCAATCATTAAAATATTCAGCTGTGCTACCTGCTTGCCTAGAAAGCTTTCAGAAATTTTGACCAAAAGGGTGTTGCACCAAGTCTTTCTGGGGTAAGGCCAAGTTTCTTCAATCTGACCAGCCCGAGTTAACAGTCCTTTTATAGTTGTAGTTATTAGTGCTGAGTGGATTAGTGAGGTGATGGCGTATGTTCATGCAACATAACTGCTAGTCTCTGGGCTACATGGTAAAATTTAATTGCCCAGTGTCAGAGCACTTCCTCTCCATTCTTTCAATTCTGGATTTATATCCCTAAAATTACTTTTGCTGAGAATTTTACAGCTAGCTAATTGACTTTCTGTTCCTTTTCTTGCACGGTGCATGGGTAAGGTCCCTTCAGATTTCTGCTAGCAGTTCTTTCCTTTAATAAAAATATTATATTGTATTCATAAGCCACCATGATGGAAAAAAGGCTTACAAAAAAACACAACAGTATTTAGAAGAGGAATAACCGCTGAAGAGATACTGAGCCTTATACAGTATTTACTAGACCTCTATTTCATGCCAAAATGCCTGAGACATGAATTATATTATATGCTGAAATGGCAACCTAAGCTTTAAGAAAAATTGACACAGCAAATTATTCTTTTTCTTATTTTCTTTCTTTACTCTTTTTATTCTTCTCCTCTATTTCAGTATTTGATTAATTCTGGTGTCTGATTCCATAAAAAAAACATGTATCCTTTTCTCTCAACTTATTTTCATAAAAATGTCTATTTTTCAAATGTTATAGAAATTTAAATTGATTCTTAGTAGAATTTGATTTGGATTTGGTATTTAATGATGACTGATAAAGAGGTAGAGTGAGTGTCCAGTATTCCAGAAAATATACTAAGATTTTTCCACAGTCTTGTTATGAAGCTGAATTTTCAGAGAAGGAAGGGCATGAAACAATAAAAGCATTCCATGTTTTAGGTCATCTTGTACCTACATATGAATCCAGCAATGAAAAACTACAAAAGTGTAAATTATTCATTGGCAATTACACAGTTATCATTATGCTTCAGAGCCTGAGCTGAAGTGCAGCCATTCTTCTGCCTTTCCGAAATGTATTTCATTGAATGTTCAATTTCATATTTTGGAGACCATATCTGCACCCACAAAAGCTGGGCACCAATATCATACTCAGCATCAGACAGACTCTGTGCATGTGCATTTGTTTTTATATTAAAGAAACATATTTCAATATAAAGATTTGTAATGAACTTCCAGTTTCTGTAATATTGTTCTAGATTGGTGCTTGAATTCTGTGACTAAAAGTGAACTTTGCTCATGGATTTTCCGTTTTATTTCTTTCCCCTGATCTCAGAATTACATAAAACCAGCATTTTGTTTGTCATTTGCACCATTTTACTTCTTGGTTTCATTCAATACAAGAAATTTTAACTGCATGTGATGGAAAGGTAAAGAACTGAAGAAATGCTCGGCTGCTTCCCAAAGAGATTACTACTGCCCAGCTCATACTGCCTTTTAACTCTGAAGGAATGGACTAGCTAGATCTTACTGACCTTTTGTTCTAATACAGCCATTTAAAATGAGGTTTGACACTGATTTTAATTTGGGAAAAATTGTACCTCTGACAACAAGTCCTGAGCTCAGAACATCTGTGCAAAGGCTTATGAGCTCAGGGGGGTGGTCTGAGTAATTTCTGATGACCATTTAAGTGTCTAACAGTTTTCTGTTGCAGCTGTTTCCTCTAAACACCTGACCTGACCATGAGGTTTCCAGGGAACTAGATGCTGACAGATAATTTTTTTTCCACTAGCTTCTTTACAAAGCAGTATATCAAACAACAAGTAATAGTTTGCAAAGCCTCTGGAGTCAGGGAACCTGTCTGCTTATACAGACAAAGCAGTAGATTTCTTTTCCAAAGAAGATGGTTGTCATGAGGCTCAAAAATATTCTCAAAAGTTTTTTCAACATCCAGATAAAGCTGAGGTCAGTGATAGAGAACAGTCCCACTTGCTGTCCCATGTGATTATGGGCAATTTCTCGGAATCACAATGCTCAGCTCCTTGCCATATGTGAGATGATTGGGAGGTAGGCAAAAGAAAGGAACAGACTGACTGGGTGTGTATGAAGAGGTTGCCTTTGTTTTCTTGCTTTCTACTCCCTGTTGTATGAGGCAAATAAAGAGAACAGAGCTGTAAATAGCTCAGAGAATCTGGAAATATCTTTGTGCTAGCAAAAAGCATTCAGGTACATATTTACTTCAGAAACACAGACACCGGCACACCCCCTCTGCCCCACCACATCCCAACACAAAATCAGAATATTTTGTAAGCTTTTTTTTCACTTATGTGCTATTCTAGTCGTTAATGTATCTACATTAGCAACACATTTCAATCTTGAATGCATACAGTATATTTATTGTTCTTAGAAACACTCTCAAATAGACAGTAAAACTATTTATCTTTCCTATATCATATTCAAAACAGATTTTTCCCCCTGTACAATAATTACTTGCATTAGGTATGCACTTAGAGAAAAATGACAAGATTACTCTTTAGCTGGTTTTAGCTAAAGTAGCCTGAGTACTTAAGCTAAATAGCTATGAGTAGCCTGGAGGATTGTATTTCATGATACAATTCTACTCACTGTATCATGGTAAAGTGATATGGAACAAGTCCAGAGTTGAACTAACTATGGACAGAGTTTGCCGAACCACTGTTCTGGAAGTCAGCATTGATTTCCTGGTCCCTTGCCTGTTGCAGAGCTAGGTAAAACCAGCACTGAACTATTTCAGGCTAGTAAAAGGGCAAGAGGTTTAGGAGAAGGAAAAATGCCAAAATGGTCTGTCAAAATGAATATGCTACTTGTCAAACTGGCATTAGTCAACTTTTTTTTGAGCTCTTGTGGTTCCCTCTCATTAGGAATCTGAAACAGCTGCACAGAGTTGCCTAGTTACTGCAGTGCTCCTGAACCTTGAATCGCTTCCTTTCCAGCTCTCTCCAGCAACTATATTTGGGCATATTTATGACACAACTTTGCCACCTCTCTCGCTGTGTGACCTTACATTCCAGAAACAGCTGTTTAGGATAGGATCTTCTATCACATGTATGTGCTGGGGATCCTGGAATGACCTTGTACTGCAGTCACTGCAAGAGTCTCACTAGAAGAAATAGTTCTTTGCTAAAGCACTGTACCTGGCCTGCTCACACCTGGGCATGCAAACCGACGTGACTTCACATACTTTCTTTGTCCTCGCACAGTCCCCACTGTGTCAAACCTTAGGCCCTTACTCTCTGACTGCAGAAGTGGACCCCATCATATGAAGGCAATAAAGATTGGGAACCACTGGTAGAGTTATTCCTTTAACGTGGTATACTAGAGAACAACTCCTGTGTTTTAGCATTTGGCATAGAGCAGAAGTAGCGAAAAACACAACCATGCTGGTAATGCTGAAAGCAAGCATAAGTTGCATTTTAGATCTCCATGGTGAACCCAGATTTTGCTATTCAGAAAAGGCTCTAAGCCAAAGAATTTGACAGAGGACTGCCTTGTTCACTGTCAGGATTAACACAGCAGCATGGAGCAGCCAGAGCTTCTGCCTGATGCTACACCAACTGGTTTCAGCTGACTCTCACTCTGGAAGACAAACTTTCCTCCAGTCTTTGTACTCCTGATGCATCCTTATCACTGTTATCATTAGGTGCTAACTCAACTACTCTGGCTCAGCAGCATGTGGCTCAGCAACCACAATCCACTGCATTTGCTGTGTGGGAAGACCACAAACTGAGTCATCAAATATTAAGACTAGGCATTTCAGTGCCACCTGAGAGGATTATTTTACTCCAGGCCTCAGTTTAGAAATCTGTAGTCAATTACCAGGGACCCAGGTTAGCCTCTTAAAATTGCTCTTCAGTCTAGATCTTCAGTCTTAACAAGTCACTAGTGCTCCTGTTCTTTTTCTTTCCTTTTTTTGTAAACTTTATTTAAAGCCATACTATATAAATGTTTCATTGTTGCATAATGAGCAGTGTGCTATTTCTGTCACTGCACTTTATTGTGAAAACGCTCAAAACCCAAAATTATTTTTAAACTGGAACTTGACTGTCCTTACTGCCAAAGCATTGCATTGCTTTTTTGATCTGGCAAATCATGGCAATCGTCCAGAACAATTCCCTGGCACAATTTATGAACTAATATGAGCTAGGAATCATTTTCAGAGGCAGTATACATGGACCTGCTGTGGTTTGGAAGTGGGTTTTAATAGGGAGGACTGTTCATCCGGCACAGCTGGGCTTGGAGCCAGAGGGTGCCTCTGTGCACGTATGATTTACTAATACAGACGTGGCCAAGGAGCTTGACAAAAAAGTGCTTCATTCAATGCCTTCATCTCACCTGTTTATCTTCTATCATATGCAACAGCCTGTTCCAAATGACAGTTCTCTACATACATAACATAAATCTGCCCACTTGAAAATTCCACTAAGTTTCTATCAATTTCAGTGATTGTGGGACTAGGTATACAACCTCTCTGCTTACCTTACTATCCTACGCCCAGCAAGGCAAGTAATCAGCCCTGAGGGTTTCAGCATGGATGTCAGTGTGTAATACCAGGTTTTGATTTGAACCAATGCTAAGAACTGCTGGCAAAAATTGTTCACCAACTTATTTTGTTTTCCCTTCACGCTGGGTAAACACAATCAGGATGTGAAAAGGGAGCAAGTAGGGTTTCCCTTTGAATGTCATTTCAGTGTAGGTACAACATAGCCACAAGGATGAGCTTGAGTCCCTAATCCCTTCAGCTTCTCTTGTAGCCTTTAGCATCCTTGTTGAGCTTGATGCTGGTGGCACTTATGTTGAACAGCTGTAATAAAAGAAAGAGAACAAAGCTCCAAATCCAACCCTATACTCCAAATGTTTTATTTAAATGTTACTTCCAGAAGGAAGTCTCTTTTATAATGTTCTTTCACTCAAATATACCTAAGTTCATCCACCTAGTCATATGCTTTTTTTTATATATATGAAACAGCAACAGTTCTAAGAAACTGCTATAGTAAAAGAAATAGAACAGGAATATTATTGTCAATTTTTTAACACTTACTTTTAGAAGGCAACTTCAGCTTTTTTCAAATATCTGGTAAAATGCCCTATGAAAACGACAAAAAGTCTGTCAAAAATCTCCATTTCTCTACCTTCTTCTCTGTCCCCTGGCCAGTTTTTCAATCAGACTACACACTGAAACGTGCAAAAATATAAGAAGTTTCCAGTGAGCACTTTTACCTCAGTCTACTTCTGTAGAGGAGAGGTTTCTGCAGTAACATATGCATGAGTCATATCTTGCTTTTATCATGAGGGACCTACATCAGCATAAAAAGGAAAGACCTTGTTTGACATTGCTGATTTCTGTAACAGAAAAAAAGGAAAGCTAAAAAGCTTCTTTCCTTGAAAAATAAAACCCTACCTCACAACAAAATCACAAGCCCAAGCCATTGCACACATTGGACAAATATTAAAAAAGAGCAAATAAAATGAAAATATTCCAACCCTAACTATTCTATGATTCTATGATGATTCTATGTTCTTTTTTCTTAGGATACTTCTAAGAGAAGAGTGATTAAGTAAAGAGTTTGAAGGGTTGATGTTAGAATGAGGTATAGAAATTCAGAGTCCCTGAATATATGAAAAATATATACAAAAAAAATAGCAACATCATTCAAATGTGTTTCAAGTTCTCTAGGAGAGTTTCCTTAGTCTTTCATCTATGGATGAAAATCTAGAACTACAAGTAACACCTTGACTACATAATGAGTAGGGTATACATACTGTGTGTGTGTGCAGTTCCAGATATCCTCATATCAGAGGCAGAAACTTAAAATGAATGAGCAAGATGTTCCAGCTCATGAAATATTGCAGGCATGGAAGGAATACATGTGGGTGTCAGAAAGTTCCAAGAAAGGAGACACACTCAGACTCTAAAATCTGAAACTCATTTCAGCAGTTTGAGACCTCTTAGCTTCCCTGAACTGTTACTCAAAGCCAGTTCTCCTGATGCAAAATAGGATAGGTCATATGATGGAAACCACCTGACACTTTTCCAAGCACTTTGGAAATGAACATAGAAATATGACTCAAGTGAATCATAAGATATTTATCAACTACTTGAATATCAGAGGACTGAGTTGTTAAAAAGTACAGAAAAGGAACAGAAAAGATTTTGAAAAGCGTTGGGCTCAGAAAATACAGACTGATAGGGAAAAATAGTAACGGTGAAATTATCCATTTACCTGCACAGGGGGACATGGTCTAGGGTGAGGCATCCCTTCACATGGCAGGGGGGGTCAGACCTAGATGATCTTAAGGTCCTTTCCAACCCTAAACATTCTATGATATGATTCCATGTATCACTCTCTAGAAGTAGAAAGAACACCCCATAGGTCCTCCTTTGAATAAGCATATATATTAGGGGTGCTATCAAGGGCTACATTACAAAAGGTCACCATTAATTCTCAGGAATATTAGATGCTTGGGCCCTGTGACTCAGGGTCCTGCATAGTATAAATGATTATGTTTGTGCCCTAAAGCTAAGAAATAAAGGATGTCATACGGCCACTCTACTAGGCATGTTAGGTTCAATGTGCAAACCTGACAGTCTGTAGGCCAGCAATGTGTAATTCAAAGCTCTTCTTTCTCCTCTTTCCTCATTTGTTAAATGAAGGAGCAGAAAGTGACAAAGGAGACAGGGAAAGAGCTACTTGCATCTCTGTAAAGAGAAACAAATGCATTTAGCCATCCTGTGCTGTCTTCCACAGCTCAGCTACAATGTACTTTTTAAAGACACCAGATGAGTGTTTCCAAAATCACTGTCAGCCCGCCATCAGATGACAGGCTAATCTTTATGCTGCCATTGATAGAAGAGCTCACATTGCAGAACCAATGTCAGATTCTGTAGTTGTAAACGGAATATACTTCTTGATGTTAAAAGCCCACTTAGTCTGAACCCTTCAAAGTTAAACTAATTCCAAAAGGAAAGTGTGATAATGGATACCCAAAATTGCGCCAAACCCTTCAAGTATCTATACTTGGAATATTGGCCAAGACAGGAGGAAAATTATTTTCACTGATTTTAGACACATTGTTTTTCATTTAGGCTTCCAGTTTTGATTATCTTACCCTCTCTGATCTCTACTTTCTCCAACATTTAAAAATCATGGATTTGAGCAAATCCAGTTCTAAAAAGTCCAGGGCCATTTATGCAATGGCTTCCCAGACGAAACTACTGTTACCTCTTCGAAGCACATAATATGCAGACAGGCACTCATCGGGAGAGACTAGCCTCCCCGTCTTCCCTGTCACTTCATATCATAGAAAGCTATCTTGATGTGACATAGAGAACTTAAAATGACAACTAATTCCATTTAGAAATAACTCTAATATTCATCACGCATTTTCTGTGGTTTTGTCCTTTTGTTTTTAATGCTAAGGATAGTTCTGTAAATATTGAGCAGTTTGTTTCCTAAATATTTTTTCCTTGGCAGTTTATCCTTAATCTATTGCTGTAACTGAAGTTATCAATTAATTTACTGAATTAATTTAGCTTTTTCTTGACAAAAATATATTTTGGGGAACATGCTTGTTATTCAGGAAGATTTGCTAATACTTGCCTCTTATAATCTTCTGCACACAGTTCATTGTAAGTTTTTAGATTTAAAATGTTAATAATTCTAAAAGATTTTATCTCAAACATAGGGTCACAAGATACTTTTTTTCCTATCCAATAGGATGGAAGCAGTTAAGTTCTCGAATTGTTGACTTCTAAGAGAAGTACTAAGAATTAAGAGAAAATGAAATTATAAAAAACCCTAAAGCCCTATTATTAAAAGAACAAAGGAGGGAAAAAATAAAGTAGCGTGGTGTGCAGGATAATCTCTAGAGACAAACTTATCTTTTTTTGTTTCCCAGTCTTGTCTCCTACTGATTTTAGTCAGCAGGCTTTAAGTCACTCTAAAAGTTTCTAAAATAGTTGCTCTTCACATCTTTCCTATTCATCCTGTAAACTTTACTTTGACCTCTGTATTTTAGATCATACAATCATAGAATAGTCTGGGTTGGAAAGGACCTGAAGATCATCTAGTTCAAACCCCCATGCCATGGGCAGGGACACCTCACACTAAACCATGCCACACAAGGTTCTGTCCAACCCAGCCTTGAAAACCACCAGCGATGGAGCATTCACAACTTCCCTGGGCAACACATTCCAGTGCAGAACTGGTTTAGCATATTCAACATTCCCTTGTCACAGGTCTGCTGCCAGGGTAGTCAGCTTTCTCAGAGTGGAATAGATGACATTTTTATCCAAACAAAATGCCAAGGAAAAAAAAGGAAAAAGTTAAATAGAAATATCCTCTCCAAGTTTTGATCCATCATGTTTAGTTTTGTATTTATTTCCATTTCCAAAGAATGGGACACCTGAGACACCATGCTCAGGTTGCGAGGAGGAGGAGAAATAATCACAGCACAATGAAAACATCTTATTACAGCATTGTTGCAACAGCTCTTTGTCACCAAGCTCTCCCCCAGTCTCCTTTATCTTTCATTGGGTACTACTTCTGCTAAAATTCATTCATTGGGGGCAGAAAAATAGAAATCTTTATCATCAAGCCATATTACTTATCAATAATAAAAATAATAATGCAAAATTCTATTGCAAGCAAATTTATGTTTTGCTTCTCTAGCTTCAATTTTTTAAATTCCTCTATTTAATTAGTCTTAAGGAGAAAAACCCTGGTTTTCCTACAGTTCTAGAAACAATGTGTCAAGTAATCTTTTTCACACTTATGCAAGCATTTCATTATTATAAACATCTTTCCATTTCAAAAACATTTACTAAGAACACTATCAGTAGCTGTTTGCCATGAACTGTACTACTTCTCAAACAAAACACTTTCATATTAGGAGCTGCATTAGCCATAGACATGATGCTGTGGTTTTTATAGTGTAATAGTGGCTTTTTTACTCTAACATGATAGTCTAGATAGTGGGATTTTACTTTGCTGTAATGACCATAAATTTTTAAAGAGTTAATACTTGTGAAGAGCTCCACATTTTCACAGCGAACAACACTAGAAAATAGGTATAGATCCTTTCATTTTCAGTGTTAGTAATAAAGCATAAAATATGATAGTGAAATAGCAATCTGTTTACTTCTATGTCAATCATTTTAACACAACCCCCCCCCCAAAAAAAAAAAAAACAAACCCAAAAGTAAAGTGCCAGGAGGAGGAAGTTCATATAAGGCTCTTAGAAAATTCTCCTCTAATGAAGCCAATGAAAAGGTCAAGATCCTACTCTAAGCACCTAGCTGCCTCCCATGGTTAGCTACTGTGCTTAGAACATCTTGCTGCAACAGTTTTCTGTTGTCTATACAAAAGCACCAATGTCATGTTTTTTTTTTTAAGAATATGCAATACAAAATAAATCTGATATAATTTACTGATGTAAAGACAATCCATTTATATACAGAATTTCATAAACTTTAGTGTGGAGTCTTGTGTCATTAATTCATGTAGTAACTTAAAAAGTAAAAAGTAGAAGTTACATCCAGTTTGCAGAAAAGCAATGAGTGACTTTCCCTTTAAAAATTAAAGCTCCTCCCATTCTCCCTCTACTGAATTCATAATTTTAAGAAAATGCCACCCCATAGGTACAAAGGTTCACAGATATACATGTGCATCATATTTCCACTGATGAAATTTCAAACCTCTGAAGGCAGAATTTAGCCCAGAGTACTCAATGTGTGACAGCCCATTTATTCTCATAGCAATGAACTGATGAAGGAGAAAGGCTGCTAATGTGACATAGAGAGCTTTAAAAGCAGAAATGGGAATTCAGAAAGTTGCTCACAAAGTCAATTGCTTTTTTAAAGATGCTCCTGCATTTCATGTTTATACTCAGAATGGTGGTCCCTGCTTCCTCCAGTCTCCAGTAAGAGATGATTTGTCCTCCAGATACAATTGCAGATGTTGGAGGACCTGTTCTGAGGCTGTTAAACAGTTGAACTCAAAAGAAGGTCAAAAAGAAAAATTGTCATTCAGAAGAGAAATAGAGAAGCTGCGGATAGGGGCAAAGCTAAGAGAAAGGGAAAGCCTCAGCTGCCCAGAGCCATAACAAATGATAAATGGAAGAGAAATAGATTCACTAGCACCTTCTATGTTTCCTCAAAATTTTATGTTAGATTACATTTGTTAATATGTTGTCCATTCTGAATTATTAATTATGGAATTGTTCTTCTTTAAAATAAAATGTGCTTTCACAAAGTGCCAGGCTATGTCAATTTTGGAGATGGAAGCTTTCTCTTCTTCCAAGAATATTAAGAGGATGTTTCCAACCATTATCACACCAAAGAGACACTCAAAAATCCTTTGCATCTTGTTTCATATCTTCTATTTCCTTGTCCATGCATACACAAGGACATTTGATCTTGCTTCTCTGAAGTCACTTATTCAAAGTGAACATGAGAAACCACACTGGAGCAGAATGCCTCAACAGAGTTTAATAGAATCTCCTTTAGGACCAGCCTATGTGTGAAAAGAATGCAAATTGTTTATTGTTTTCACTATGACACGCATTCTTGGCTCACTGGCAAATTTAAGCCCTGGAATGAAATGTAGATGAAAAAGAAAATTCAAAGTTGATAGTAGAAAAGAAAAAGGAGAGGAAGAGAAGAGGAAGAAAGTGTCCAGAAATTTCTGTTTCTTTTTCTTGTCAGCAGCAAGCACACACAATACTCTGGAGGAGTAACATGTAATTTGATGATAAATTGACAGGGGATAATGAAGGAAATTGGGAGGGTTGTATTACTTAAAAAAAAAAAAAAAGAAAAAAATCACAGTTCAGTTTTCATACAAAAAAAAATGAACAATTTTCATGATTAAAACATGCATACCTTCCTCCTTCTCTGGTGGCAAAACAAAACTTTTAGCAGGACAGTTGTAAGAGTTAGTATTTATGTTATATGTTATATAAAATGTATAATATATAATGATATGTAATATATAATTCTTTCTTTTTTTCTGAAAATCTTCCTGCTACTGAAAATTCTCAGGTTTTTGCCAGAAAAAAAAAAAAAAAACAAACAAACTGCTTTAATTAAACAGAATGTACCATTAATGTTGAAAAGGAGCTACTACTGAAAGAAAGCTGTGGAGAAGTTATGGAACTTCCTAAAGAAGAAGCATCTGTAGTTTTCAAAACACAATCACAGTTGACAGAAATTCTCACCTCTATTTACCACAGACTAAGGACTGTGAAAGTACAGGAGATGGTTTAATGTCTTGTCTTTCAAAGTGATCTCTTCAGATTTAGGATGAGCAGAAATGCTGAACTGATGTGAGGACATTTTCACTATCACTACTCAATGATTTATATGGTGTTCTGTAGGGAGCTAGATGATTTCTATCTCTCTTGCTCCCAGCCTAGCATTTAAAAAAACCCAACAAAGCAGATGATGAGAAAAGAAGTCATAGACAATAAAATCAATCCACTCTGAAAAGACAACTAAAGCATTTCATGACAATGCTTTAACACCTGCATTGTTCACCTCAAAGATATTACAGTAAAGAGAGAATTTTTATTTGGTAGCTGATGAGTAGGGAAGAATCAAATGCCCTAATCAATGATAAATATAATTCACAATGTATAATATAAATATAATAAATATAATGCACAATTGTTGGGGCAAGCATGCAGAGGAAATCATAAAGGCTACAATGTGCGGCCTTAATTCTGAAAGCCCCCAGAAAAAGGGGAGTGGTAGGCTTAACAGGAAGAAAGGGGAATTAAGAAGTTGCCAAAGTGTTTTATGAAGGAAATAAGCTAGAAAACATCAGAAATGTGGCACAAACAACAGCTGTCAGGATGATACTGGGAGCCAAAGAGACAGTATCACTCTCTAAGGAACCGAGGTGTTTTTTATATAATATTATAAAAACAAATGCTATCTCCTACATGCTGAGCACTGTTGAGATATTTAATGTTGACTCTAGCTCTAGCAGTAGTACTGAAATTATTCCCATCTGGAAGAATTTTAGCCTAATTTTCAAGATTGGACATTCAAGAACATCCTCAATTCTTCAGAGACATCTTCGGAAGCCAAACAATATAAAGACAGAGAAAGCAAACAAAGAAACACAAAGTCGCCTGCTTTATTTTTGTAAGGATTTAGGAATATCTAGTCATACTGCCAATTATACCTATAAAATTAATGAAAGCAATGCAGAAGACCTGGTGCCTTTTCCTTGTCTTTCTCTCCATCTCTCTACCACTCTAAATATTAGATTTATTTTTTAATTTAAATAGCTTCTGGACTTGACAGCAAAAGTTTCATGTGTGATGAAACATGGGTTAGAGCTTTGGAGTTCAGCCCAGAATGAGTAATTTAACAGAGAACTCTGGTAGCATGAACAATTAGAGAATCCCATGCATTCGAAATACTTGTCCTTTAACATTCATTGCATTTTTTTTTTTTTTTTTGCTTGCTTAGCTTTCCAATATTGCTTTCCAGAGAAAAGGCCCTTAGAGCTTAGTCAGGTTTTCTGTGTAAGTGTTGAGGGGAGGGGGTGATGGTATTCTGCTGGACAAGTTGACTATGAGCCAGCTAAGTGCCCTTATGGTCAAGAAGGCCAATGGTATACATACCATTGCAAATATGCAGTCCACTGCATTAGGAAGAGCACTGCCAGCAGGTTGAAGGAGGTAATTCTCCCTCTCTACTCAGTCCTGGTGAGGTTTCACCTGGAATACTGTGTCCAGTTCTGGGCTCCTCAGTATAAGAGACACATGGAGCTGCTGAAGCAAGTCCAGTGAAGGGTTAGTAGAATGATTAATTCCAGAGCATCTGAACCTTGCTTTCATGTGAGCAAGGGCTGAAGGAGCTGGGCCTGTTCAGAGAAGAGAAGAGAAGGATAAGCAAGGATCTGATAAATGTATATAAGAAGGGAGGGTGTCAAGAGGATGGGCCCAGGCTCTTATTGGTGATGGCAGGCAATATGAAGAAAGGTAATAGGCATAAAGTAAAACATAGCAAGTACCTCCTGAACAAAAGGAAGAACTTCTTTCCTGTAAGGATGACTGAGCATTGGAATAATGCTGTGGAGTCTCTTTCCTTGGAGACATTCAAGATCCATTTGGACACAATCCTGAGTAATATGATCTAGATGACCCTAATGTGCTTGAGCACAGAGGTTGGGCTAGATGACCTCCAGTGGTCCCTTCTAACCTCAACCATTCTGTGATTCTGTGAAATATTAAAGCCTATGTGTATATAAGATTAATTTTAATTTTCCTTCCCCCTCGTTTATTGTCTTTGTCTCTTGAAGCAGTGCTCAGCTGATATTCCAGCAAAAGCTTCCTCCAGCTTTTTATCTCCCCAAGCGCAGCACCATTCTCATTGAAGCTCAGCAACATTCTCTGTTGAAGCCACAGGCCGCTCTTCCATTTTAATTTTTTCTGAAACAGTCAAGCCCATCAGCCTGCTAATGAAAAGAACTTAAAGAATATGGGGCTATTTTCTCACAAAGATCCTACAACTAATGAGTTGAATTATGATGTATCAGGTGAATTCCCACACTGCAGTTTCCCACCTGCACTCTGGACTACAGTGGTTAAGCTGCATCCAGCTCTGGGGCCTCCAACATAACTAGGATGTGGAGATGTTGGAACACATGCAGAGGAGGGCCACAAAGATGATCAGAGTCCTTGAGCACCTCTCCTGGGAAAGATAGTCTGAGAGAGCTAGGCTTGTTCAGCCTGGAGAAAAGAAGGCTCCAGGGAGACTTTCAGTACCTAAAGGGGCCTGCAAAAAATCTGGAGAGGGACTCTTAATAAGAGCAGTGTGTTTGTGGAAGTATTCAGGGCCAGGATGGGCAGGCCTTGGAGCAGCCTCATCTTGTGGAACGTATCAATACTTATGGCAGGGGGGAGGCACTAGATGATCAACTCAAACCATTCTATGATTCTATGATTCAGGTCTCAGTCTATCAGAGAAGTAATTCCTCCTGCAGTTCTTAACTACACTCAATCTGAACTTATGAATAAGGAGAAAATAAAAATGTGCTAAACAAAATGGGATGAAATTTAGAGAAGAATAAGAAGGGTAAGAAGATGGTCTCATTTCTATCCTATCAATTGCTTTTGTATCAATTACAGAAGGAACATCCCAAATAAAATCAAGGCTTCATTTAGGGAATAAGCGTCAGCTATGCATCATCACCAGATGGGACCAGCAATTCTCTTTTGACTCAACCCTGAATCATTTTTTATTGGGTTTCAACTAACATTAATTTTACATCACATTCATCTGAACGAGGAGCCTCTGCCCTTTCAACTTATCCTCACAGTTATAGAGATGGAAAATCACAGGAAGAAAGAAGGAGATGAAAATACTATGGCTACAATTTGTGTTGTAGTAGAAAAATATTAATCTCCTGATGGGGTACATTTCCTTACTTTATGAAGGAGACTAATGGTGCCTTTCAATAGCAATAAATAAATGGGCTGCTTGAAAGCATTCTCAAGTTAGCATCACTTTTCTCCTGCTAAGGCTACCAATTATGGTATTTTACCATTAATTGAGAACTTAAAGTCCTTAAAACCAGCTTCTAATCTGTGTCTGAACTGCAGAAGTTCCCCAGAATTGCACAAATATCAGACTAGCTTCACTTTGCAGTCAATACACTCACAAAGGGCAAGATTTCTGTTTCTGATTGTAAATTCCTTCCCTGACAATAAACTTTCAGGAGTGACCAAGACTTCATCTCCAATTTTCAGCTGAAAAGATTGACCCGGGCATTTCAATTTCCACGAGGTCATTGGTCATGGCTTGCAAAAATATAAGAATGTATCACTAATTAGGTTTCCAGGTAGTGGGTGGTATGGTTTATTTCTAGGTTTCATTTCATTGTATTTGAGGCGATACAATTCCGAAATAACTTATTTAGGAAAGCCATACAAGGTAAACTAGCTTATATGTATTAATCCCTTATGAGGAAACTTCCCCATACCATCATATTAAATGTTTAAAATCTCCTCTCCATGATAAATTTGCATCAGGTCCGATGTATTAAATATCACTACTGAGAGTTTCTCAGCAAAATCCAACAAACTGGTTTGCACTTTCTCATCTATTCTTAGTCTTCTTTTTTATTATATCTACATGTACATGTCTACAAATCTGAACCTACTCTATCAACTTCTGCAGGAGACACACAAAGCTAGCTTCAGAGTGAATTTTTAATAATTTCTTTTTAAGGCTGACAACAGAATGGATCAAACATTGAATATGCTATAATTTTCCAAGTTCTTCTGGTAGTTTTTTTGACTCTGAAGTGAAAAAATAAGCTATTTCTCACTACGTAGTTTTTGATCTTCAGAAATATGAAATTCTCCGGAGATGAGAGTTATTCTGATACTAGATGTCCAAATTAAAAAAACAAAACAAACCAACAGCCAACCCAAAATAATATGCCCAACAACCTAGAAGCAATTCTTTTATCTTTTCATAAATATGATACACTAAAACCATTAATCATTACATTTAGCTGTTCTTTAAAGCAGCATATGTGTTGCCATTTTTATTTCATAAATGGAGCAGAGACAACCCAATTTCTTCTGTTTAAGTTTATATACTCCTTTTAGAACACATGGAGATTACTACAAAAAGATATTCTAGAGTCCTGGTGACTTCCTGAAACTTTTAATTCTTGGTATGAGAAACTGGTCACCCTTCTTTTCATAAGGTTATGAATAGTAATGTAGAACAAGTAAATATCTCCTGGCAATTCTCTTAGAATCATAGAACAGTTAGGGTTGGAAAGGACCTTAAAATCATCTTGTTACAACCTGCCTGCCATGGGAATCCACTAAGGCTAAGCAAGAGTTCAATAGTACATGGCTCCATCAGTTATCTTGTTTCCTACTATGAAGGCTTTACCTAGACTGCCTTTGGATGAAGTAGAGCCCTGCCAAAAGTGCGATTCTTCAGATGGAAGAACTCTTTAAAGGACCACATCTTATTTTTTCAATGAATTTTTTTATCTCAAAAAGACACTCGCTACTCAGTTTACATGAAGTTGAAACCATGGAAATATTCTTTCTTCTACCTAATCACAAATTAGCTCTAAATGGGATACAGGCCAAAGAACTCTCACTTTGTTTCAGGAAGAACAGTCATGCTAACAACTGGCACAGGGGAAATAATGCATCCTGGTGACTCATGCTTCTTAGAAGTCCAGAAGACATCCGGCTGAATGATTTCCCATGTGGATTTTTGGTGAGCATCTGGAAAAGCAGATCCCATTCTTCTCAAAACTCTTCCTGAGACCAGGAAGGTATGCTCTCTAAGCTATTATGCACTGGTATTGCACTCTGCTCTAGTCCTCAAGATGGTGCATTCACTGAGTATGTTACTAAGAAACTCTAGGGCAAAGAATTCAAACTTCAATTCAATAAATAAATATGTTCAATATATTCAATAAATAAATAAATTTCAGTAACAAAAAGTCTATAAAACAATGCAAGAAGTGCTCTTGGGTATCTTAGAGAGACAGAAGGGAGACAAAAGATGGTGAGAAAGGCAGACAAGAAAAGCCCTGACACAACTGAGCAATTACAATATTCTAATGAGAATTAAAAAAAACCCAAATAATGAAAAAGGTAAGAACACTTGATTAGTACAAAAAATAACAATACATATGTTTATACTTCAGCAGTAACTACCAGAGATGAAGCACACTTTTCTGATACATCTTCATCAACTGTGGATTATTTATAAAGTCATTTGCAAAGGAAGTTATTTTGAAACATCAGATTACTCCAGAAATTTAGGCTTACCTAAATTAGTTTTGATCACATTCTCAGACAATATATTTCTCCACCAGTTTGAATATTATTTTTTCCCCATCTTTTATTTTTTAAATTTTCAAAAGAAAATGTCTATCAAGCAGATAACAGGAAGTGTGAGTTCTGAAAGGATTTTTGGTTTGTTGCCATCAAGCGTCTCTATGGTTGAATCACCTTACAAATGTAAATTAAAAGGTATAAAATGTCGTGACACTGTGTAGAATTTTAATTTGACTTAGACAACACCTTTTCCCATTCAAAACACAATCTATTGTTTTTCTGTCCTAACACCACTCTGCTGATCTGGATCAGGACCCATTAGCTCTCAGCTCTCTCCAGGTACATGGAAAATGGAACACATACCAGTTTTGACTGACCTATTCAACACCAGTGGTTTGTGGCAGACAGAGGTGGGACAAACATAGAGAAATAGATATTAAAATAGAAATAGTATACAGAAATATATTCAATTTAACCCACTGCTATCCTGCTTGGGTTCTAAGAGAAATTATATGGTTTTGTTTTCTCATATTTGAAACAATTTCCAACGAGGCATAGTTTTATGACTTTTCAAATGGCTACTATTGCATTAACTGCAAGTGTTCTAAGAGAGACGCAGGAGAAATTCTTCCAGTGCTCTTCCACTACCTTTTCTGCAAAAACTGGGAGCAACTGGGACAACTGTATAATCCAGAGGTTTCATAGCATAGAAAGTTTCCAGAAAGTGACTTCACATTGTATCACTGACTGAGAGGCTTTGAGCAATAAGTTCTGCTACATCTTTAATTAATTGACATGATCAGGCTCATTGGTTATCACAGAGCTCTGAATGTTTTTTCAAGGTGTTTTCTGGGTAGAGATTTCATTTTGGACAGGACAGGGCTACAGATCAAGAAACATGGGTCAAAGCATGTAAATATAATAAAGTTGGAATAGTAACATTTTACAGCTGCACTGAATATCATTAATGGCGACAATAGAAAAATATTCCTGCAAAGAACTTGTTGAGCTGAGTTCCCTGTTGTATTAGGCAATTCTATCATACATGTCTTTTAGGATGATTGAACTATCTAGCAGCAAGCTTATTGTTTTTTTGGATTTGCTCCCACAGCTCCAGTGAGAAACAGCATCCTACTGCTCTGAGGGTTGAGATTTCACTGTGCTTTTAAACAACAACTTTTACTTCAAGCTAGAGCAGGCTACAGACACACACCCAGCATCCTGAGATACCCCAGCTGATATCCTGTACCTCAGTTACACATCTGAGCTCAATGTTTTCCTTCAGAGTTTGTTCTAACACAGGACCAAGTTATTGCAGTAGCTCCCTGTCTTCTGTCTTGTGAATTCTTCCAGGTTTGTTTCTACCTTGAACATTTCTCCACCTCATCAGCTATCTCATTTTGTTCTCAGGTTCAAAAACCTATCCCTTGTTGAAAACAGGCTCTTTAATGTGGGGCCATGAGAAAATGTCTGCAGCCCCTCCTTTTTCTGGATATATCACTGACAAGTTTCTGATGTTCCTTTGCCTCTGTCGTGAAACCAAGACAGCCACATCTGTGTCCAGTTCAATGTGATGAGGTAATTATCACCTTATCCTGACTTTTTGTGATGTCACTTAATTTCCTGGTCAGGTTCTTTTGCATTACTTTAACTCATAACTGCTGATTTCTATTTCAGTGATTTCATAATTCTTTTGAACACACAGTCCTTTGCCTTAAAGGCTTTTTCTGCTGTTCCTTAAATAAACTCCAGATGGCTTTTCTACCTGTAACTTGAGGACACTGTTAGTCTTTAAATGCTTTAGAATAGCTGACATTTTCTCAAAGCCTTTTTTGAACTCAAGAGCCTTAATACAATGGGCTCTTCCCTAGGTCTTTTAACCATTCCTCTGTTCCTCAACAGTGATGCTGCATAGGCTCAGCTACTTAGCCTGTAATAACAGAGAAATCTCAGAGTCCTCAAACATCCTTCTTAATCCTCTTAATTTTTTATTCTTAACCCATGACTAAGGGAGGCACTTGGCTGTGTCCAGGCACACCCACCAATGCACAGAAATATTTCTTCAACATGCAATTTTCCACTCAGCTTCTTTAAAGTTTCTCTGCCATTTCCCATGCTTCCTTCCCACATCATCCCCCCTCCCTGCTGCCTGCCAGCCTGTTTTCTCCTTAGTCTTCTCTCTTCCCAGCCATCTCTTGCAGTTTCCTATTGTCCTAAAATATTTTGCTCCTGACTTTGAGCTGCCAGCTCACTGCTTCTCCCGCTCCCATAGAGGCTTCCACAGAGGCTCCCGCTGTTCACAGCCATCCCTCTTTACGTGCTCCTATGGGTGAGGGACAGCAGGGCACCACTGGCAGCTCCCATTCAAGGGCTTTTTCTCAGTTCCCTAGTGCAGGATTTCCAAGTCAATCATACTTTGTTACATACTTATTTTTATATTTTATTTTCATTTTGCTTAACTTGTATATTTCTTTGTCATTTTAGTGTAGCTTTTATATGAAAATTATTTACCATCCTCTCCCAAAGCAGTTTAATTACAAAATGACTATTTCAGCCATGAATTGTCATCTTGCTTCCATACTAAGTATAGTGTATTTACAGCATAGTTTTCTGCTTCTTCTGATTTGCACAAGTCCTTCAGTATTGACATCCCAATTAAAACCTTTAGTCCACCACATTTTTGTCATCCTATATATCTACCTTCAGGTTCTGCCCCAGAAGGTCTCTTTTCTCCACTTTTGCCCATGTTCCTTTCATTAACAAGAACAGCATCACCGTACTTGCTAATTAATCACATCTATTTTCTTTGCAATATTTGATACTGCACTTTCACAAGCTGAAACACTCATGTTACTACTGTTTTCACTATTTTTGTCACCTCATTTCTCCTTTTGCCAGTCACCCTAATCTTTATTTATGCAACTCTTCTTTTACCAGAGTTTTCTATTATTGTGTATTGAAAGAAACCTGGAAGGCATTGGGGATTCAGGCCCAAATGATACAGAAAACACCTTTTGCATCACCTTTGCAATCTGATTGCTGTACTCACTAGGTTAAATATGCAGCTTAGGTGATAATAAAAGTAACATATGATTCAAAAATTCAGCAGTGGTTTGTCACTGTTTTACATGCTTTTTAATTAGACTAGATTAAAAGTCTACTTTTTTATAATACAGTGTATTTTTGGCAGTAATAATAAAACTATGTTAGGTTATTTTCACGACTCATTTTCAATAGTAAGATTACATGAAAGAGACAGACATCTGTGTGGAACTTTTTCCTCTTGTGCTTTCTGAAAAAGATACTTTAATTCCCTTTCCTTCCTGCTACCTCTTCCACCACAAAATACATACAAATATTATACCTTTTTTCTAATTTGTACCAGAAATAGAAATTATCACATTACATCTGTCTACATTAAAGCTTGAGTAATGAGAGATAAACATGCAGGGCAAAATCCAAGAAGCATGTAGTCTGTGTAACAGAAGTAGAAAACCTGATGAGACGCAGTTCAAATCAGGACCAAATGAACTGAGCAAAAACATGATGATCACTTTCCAGGAAATTGGTGTCCGTGGATTTCCAATATTGTGTAGTGCTAAGAGCTTGGACAAAAACTGCTGAGGAAATTCCCCAAGATTTTCAAGCTCTTGGTGAGATTTCTACGTTCATACGAAACTTGAGAGAAAAGCTGCAATAGTAAATATTTGTTCTGAAAGTCTACAGAGACTGCAGCTGAAAAGATTTGTCTGTGCCTATTATTACTATATTTAGAGATAATCAGTGAACATACAAACGAAACCTTAACCCTTACCTTTTACCACTTCTGAGATCTCTGGATAAATGTGTTGTGATGACAGTTCCTCTTTTTGAGAGCAGCACACAGAACTAACAAAAGAAAAATAGAAAAGAAGTCAGCTTTTCCAAACCAATGTTTGGATAAATTCTCCCACCTTTCCAGGTCTGTTTCCTTTTAGCTAATAGAGATGACCTGCTGACTCTTTTTTCCTTCATGTGATTGGAAATTGCTAGTTGACACAATCACAAAGAAAAAAGATGAAGTAAGGACCCCTTTTTCATGGGTTCATGGTGTTTTAGCTCCTAAAGAAAATTGAACCATTATTTTCTCACAATTCCAGATTTTGCAGCTAATCCAAGTTATTTGCAGAGATGTACAGATCAATGGAAAAGCAAAGAACAAAATTTTGGAATAAGGGCTTCAAAGAAATGTTCCAGAAGTGACAGCACCTAAGCCAGCTTAGAAATTTTTGATCCAAATTATTTTTCAAAGATATGCTGAGTTTTGACTGAACTTGACAGGCAAACACACAGAAGTGCAGAAATATTTGCTATTGGTTTGAAAATCATCAGTGGCTTAAGTGTTTGAAAAGAAATGTGAGGGCTTTCTGCTTTATTAAAGAAAATAATACTGTCTGCAGGGATGAAAGTAAGTTGTCTTTTTATAGGCTAACAACTTGAAAAACCTGTGACATATCAAAGGTATTTCGTCTTCATTTTGTAGATATCCAAGCAAGCTGACCAAAATTCATTTATGTACTAGGAAATATGTTTTGGTCCCAGGATGGTATCCCCAAAAGACATTTTCATATAAAAAAGAAAACATTTGGTACATCAACTGCTTTATTATTATTATTATTATTATTATTATTATTAAAGACGACACAGGTATTACTAGAAGTCTATCTCTCTGGAAAAATAGCAGCAAAGTGTTGGTGAATGTTAGTCTATAACATTTTACCATATCAGCACTTTCCAAAGTTTCAAGCAAGTATATATGTAATTGTCTTTTTGCCCTTGTGTCAGAAATAGCCAAGACCTCCCTTAGCCTTTCACAGCTCTTATTTTAATGCATTATGCAGCTTCTCAACCAACCAAATCATAGTTCAGCTCTGACAGTATGAGTTCATGCAGCTGGAAGGCTTCTGTGCCAGAGCTGCTGCAACCACAATGCAATAATTTCTTCTCCAAGTTGCACTCTGAGTGCAAATTGGATAAACTCCCTACCATAGCCATGGTAAAACTTATAAATGCCTGACAAAGATGGATTCTCTACCAGCAACAAATAGGTTGGGCAGAGACGAGATTCAGAGCAGCCCTGCTGAGAAGGACTTGGAGGTTTTGGTCAATGGAAAAATGAACATGAGCCGGCAGTGTGTGCTCACAGCCCAGAAAGCGAACCATATCCTGGGCTGCATCAAAAGGAGCATGACCAGCAGGTCGAGGGAGGTGATCCTGCCCCTCTACTCTGCTCT
>JANRGW010049894.1:0-17349 GCA_024733675.1 Psilopsiagon aymara | reverse complement strand
CCCTCTCCTGTCCCTCCATCCCCTGTCCAAAGCCCCTCTCCAGGTTCCTGCAGCCCCTTCAGGCACTGGAGCTGCTCCGAGGTCTCCCTTCAGGAGCCTTCTCTTCTCCATCTGCCCCAGCCCCGCTCTCAACCCGGCTCCAGAGCAGAGCTGTCACAGCCCTGCAGCAGTTCCGTGGCCTCCTCTGCCCTCGCTCCAGCAGGTCCAGCATAGCCCAGCGTTCTGACAGACTCTCCTTTGATACTTCAAAGCTCTACAGTTCATACAGATCAATTCTGCAAACTTAAGCTTGCTTCCAGTAGGATCTAGTTCAGTTGTATCCAATAGGAAATAACCAGCTCTCTTCTGTCGTTAACAGCTTTCCTGATCATCAGCTTTTCACAGGAGGATGTTTATTCACTACCTAACCCCCACCCCTGCTCAAACTGCAATCTATTTCAGCAGAGTGGTGCACAGAAGCATCCACACACACACCCCCCACTAAAGAACTCGCTTCTCAAAATCCAAACCACAAACATCAGTTATGAGTCCCCAAACAAAAGGAATTCCTCATCAGAGGGCTTGGAACATCTTCTTTATACATTAATGGGCCACTTAACTGTATCGTTATTGTTATTATAGCCTTGCTATGGCACTTACCACCACTGTACCAGGCCTCAGGATCCAGACAAGACATCCTATTTTGAGCCTAAATGCTGCTTCTCCAGAACTCATCTTTCTTATCTATTATCACATAAAAATCAAATCAAATTCCCATTTCCTGACTTAACTGCATAAAAGTTTGAAGTCAAAGACTTGAACATACTCCACAGCCATCAACTTGGAGTAGAAGATTACTTCTGCCCAAGGCCTTGCATACAAGTGTATGCTATTAAGCTCAGTCTGTCGTGACTTTTGCTAACCCCCACGAAAGCTGTAGCCTGCTGCCCATTCATTAACGAAGGACAGAAAACTAACCCAGATGCACCACAACACGTTAACTCCCCCAGAGCTTTACTCTGTTGCATATGCAGAAAGGGGCAACAACTGAGGAATAAGTGAATAGAAACCTGCAAATTCGTCTGTCTTAAAATGAGAGATTATTCAGCTACGAAAAGATATTCCTAAGTTGCTATTGAAATACATCAGTCCATCTACCACAACATTCCTGTGCTTTAATATGCACTATCCTTTTCTAATTAGATGGTAAAAGTACCATTTATTTCACTCTGAAGAAACAGAATCCAGGACAACGTGGATTATCCATTGAAACAACGCATTTCCCATTTCCTTCTCAGCATTTACGATCTAACACCACTTTCCATTCATCACTAGCTGCTGAATTCCCCAAGCAAGATGATGCAATTCAGGTATCACGGTGCTCATACACCAAGTCCTTAACAACCTCTTTCAACAAAAAGAATTCTCTTATCTTGTCCCTCATCAATGTATTAAACCAAATTGGTGAATCGCTGGTCTCGGCTTTTACACTGACAGAAATCAGATCGCTGCAGTAAACAAGAAGAAAAGCCTTCCCAAAACATGACTATTGAATTCATGACCCCTTAAATAATGTCAGTAAGAAGTTAAAACTATTCCTTCCAAAAGCATTCCATGGATTTCCCTATTGTATTTGACGAAGCAAAATGTAGTCCATTCACCAACACTCCTTATGTTTTCCAAAGCTCCTTATCAATCCTGTCAGCCATAATGCTTTCCACCTCTTAGTCCACCCTTATTTGCTAAATAACACTAAAGCACATCCTGAACTCTCCACAGTCCCACATTCAAAACTGGAAGTGAATCCTAATTGCTAAAACCCAAGCACACATTATGAAAGTCCACGGTTCATCAGAGGTGTCACAGCCCCCTCACAGAACCAAGCACTTTTGTTGGTCTCCAATTACTAGAATATTTAGGATTTGAAAAGTAAAAATGCTCTGTCTTGAAAAGATTGTCTCAGTGGAAGATAAAAAACCCCATCACCATCACAGGGCTTTTCCTCACAGGCAGACCCCTCCTCTGTGCTCCAAACTAACAGTTCTACAAGAAGTTCACACTGAAATCGAGATGCTACCTGACCCCTTCGTTAAATACAGCTCCTTCAGACTTAGGCTTCTGCTAACAGTGACATGGACCTACACAGTAACAGAACCGAGATGGGAGGATCTGCTCTACTACATCTGTCTTCGAAACTGATACCTCAAGCCATTAAATTTCTCTCATTTTTAACAGCACTGTGAACTACAGTAACAGTGCAGGAAGAAAGAGGCTGTAAGTAGCTCTACAATACACCCACCTTGGATGGTCTTCACTGTTTAATACAGTTTGGATTGTGCCCTATCCCTCCTCTCAAGCCCACTGCCAGCTGACCCTGCTTCCCTGCCATCTGGTGGTTGGGTGCTTCCAACTTCTCATGTCAGCTTGAAGTAAGGAAACCACAAAAAGTTGTTCAACACCTCCCTGACCAGATGATGCTTTATCATGGGTATCACCCTTCCTCTGAATTCCCCAAGATTCCCTAGATGTCCTTCAAGTGCCCCCATCCCATATCCCATCACTGCATCGATTGTTAACATCATCACGATAATCTCAACATAACTTTAGATAAAGTCTTCAAAGGAGGTATCTTACGAGCTTCCTTCACAAGTCCCTAAGTGCTATATCTGGAAAACCAAGCTTGATACGCAATATGGTCTGAGAAGGAGGGGTAGGGGTAGAAATCAAGAGGAAGCATCCTACATTTCAAAAAGCACCTAAGAACACGATACAGTAAATTCTGACAAGTGAAAAGATGAGCAGCAACGAGCCCCAAATGTGCATGTTAGAAATCCATGAGCAGTACCAAGTACCACAGTACCACAAAATGCCGGATCACACAGACTGCTAACAGGGAGCCTCAGCTTCAGTGAGAAGCCTAAAAATCCTCCTTGATCACAACGAGAAGGAAAAAGGGTCAGGATGTTTTGCTGTTTAAAATAAGGCTTGGCAGAGAAGAGGCTGAGATACCACCCATCTATCCTATATTGCATCAGCTCAAAATACACAGGGAATAATCACCTTTTCCAAAAGCTAGGCTAAAACAAGGTAACAAAAGAATTAAGTGATTTAAAGATTGTGAAAGAGCAAATAAAGAGAGGATGTCTGTAATAAAGGCTAATACTGCTCTTAGTATCCACCCCCTACACTACCTTAAACAATAGACTAAGTGAGCCAGAAGCTAAGGGGGCCAAGTCTGTACCAGGAAGATAACAAACACAACTGACCAGCAAAACAGATCCACAAGTAGGACTTGACACAAAAAGAAGGCAAAATGCCATGCGAGGAAGTGGCTCAGACAAGCTGTGAACGTAAATCTGCAATCACACGTGTGTAGTTTAAGTTGAGTGCATTTGGGACAAGAGAAAAAGGCTAAAAATGAGAGAACAAAAGCAACCTTCCTGGATTTTTCAAAGAGAAACAATATAGAGAAAGAAAAAAAAACCTCTTGAACATGACAAAAAGATGTGCTTGGAATATGGCTGCAACCCAATGAACCATATGTGGCAACATAATAATCTTAAATTGAGAAGAAATGTCAAAAAACCTGGGAAACCTTATTGTCCTGGTAGTCATTAATAAAACCATGAATGCATCTATAAGCATTAATAAGAACCAGAGATTTGCATAAACCCCCTGGCAAGCAAATTCATTATCAGGTAAACCCGTCATGAAATAATAACAGCTTTTATCAGCAAATGATGTGAAATGAATAAGCAAAATGCTGAATATCATTTTTAGGCTGTTTGGGTGGGATTTTTTGGCTTTGTTTCTTTTCCTTCTTAATGGAAGGAGACCAAGTTACCTGAACCATATCTAAAATGGAGAAAATAAGAGTGGAGAGGAAAAAACATCCAATTATCCCCCCAGCCCCATCACTAATGTATTTTCTGGAAGTACCAGATACAGGAACTGATGACTCTTGCCCATAAGGTGGTTTCGATTGAATAGTAGCCATGTTATGAAGTACTTGAGATTATTTCTTTAATTAAGTATATTTAACATAGACAATAAAATAATCTTCCATAAGCATACAATTTAAACGGCTTTTTCAAGCAATTAATGGTGGCAAAGACAATGTGCAGTCTGCATAATCAGAGAGCTTCTGATAACTGGTAGGAGAAACCTGTTAAGCAGAAGTTGGCTGACCGAGTTTCTATTTGCATTATCTCTTCCTTAGATAGGAAGGAGAATTACAACGTGAACACCACAGGGCAGCTCCTCAAACAGGACAAACCATTCACCACATTACTTTTACATCTTTTCCCTTTCCATTAGCTGGGGGGTTTCCCACAAGAAAACCCCATTGTGGTGCTTCGACAAAATCTCTTCCTTAGTCAGGAACAGACTGCGTAGGAGATTGCTAACTTACTGCCTGGACCCACTGTGTACATTCGATGGCACACGCAGAGCAGCATTTTCCAGAAGGCAGGCAACAAGAAAGCTGAGTTAGCAAAGCTGAGGAAGGATTTGCCACCATCCACCAGCAGACCTGAAATGACACCCAACTACAACATCACAGGCACTTTTATACCTGACTGCACCAACGCATGCAACATTAGGCAATTTATGCTGTGAATAGGGATATAGAAAAGGCAACCACAAACCAACTCTGATTAAAGAAAGGATCCACAGCTGAATCAGGATGTTACCTAACTATAAAGCCAAGACTGCAACCGCTTTTCCTGCCAGCCTCTGGCAGGAAAAAGTGCTTTGAAAAAGTACTCGGTTTATTACCCTGACCCAACTTACACAGTAGTATATGAAACACAGATTTCACATTTAATCTTCAGAATAACATGAAAAGGATGCTGAGACAGGGAATGTCCTTATTTCCACTGTGGAAACATAATTCCCCGAGGCACCGAGGACAGCTACAGTAGGAATTATTATGGACACTTTATTTTCTGACCCTGCAGTTCCCAAGCATCTGTTTTAATGCCCACAACAGACAGTTACATTGCTTTCTTCATTATTGTTATTTTACTGCTATGTCACAGCAGAATGAACGTACATCTTTATCTTAGTTTATATTAAACTACTGATGATCATCTGAACTTGTTCTAAGTTCATCACAGGGGCCGGTGCAGCCCCACCTGCAAGGAATAAAGATACCAGATTTCCAACTCCTCAACTACTTCCAGTACACTGGAATAAATTCCAACAGTTCCAAAGCCTCGGTTCAACAATACTCTATTCTTCAAGAATAAAAGCAATTGTATCAAACTGAAAACTAATTCATTTACCAGTTAGCTGTGATAGTCTGAAAGCACTGGCACCAATCCCTGTAACCTGTTAGGTACTGAAAGCTCGGATGGCTTGCCTAAATTCCCAATTAAACTGTTACTTGACATCCAGGTCAGATTGTTTTGTTAGGTCTGTAACCAGCAAGACACAAATCTAGACATGAAGCCTCCAGTGACTTGGTCTGCTCCTCTGAGAGGGTGGCTGCAAATCTGTTGACCTCCCAGCCTAGTTCAAAGTGTCAGAGCACCTCACTTTGTTCTTCTCCCAGTTACTGGGAACACAGCATAGAAGAATCACTGAAATATATACACACACACAAAGGAAAGATATAAGAAATACAGTTTTCCTATTCTACATCATCTGAAGGCAAGATCATACAGATAAATGAGACAAACCCAACAATCTGCGGTAACAGATAATGAATTTAAGAGCACAATACTTTCCTGCCGTGTTTCATATTTTCCTATTCAAAGAAAACCAGGAGGCAGTTCAGCAAATCTTGTCAATGAAAGGAAAATGAACTCCCACTGCTCATTAATTTTGTCTTGAAGAGTAGAGAGATACTCAGTCTGATGAATTCTCGTGCCACTTGAACTCCATGACAGCAATAAATAATCTAAGAAATCCTTTTTATTACGTTCTGATTGGGTGATTTTAATTCTAACATGGGTCCTTCAACCACATTTCTGTGCAGCCCCAAGAAACTTCCTTGAACTGTCATTAACTGGTTAATAGATATTCTTTTTAAACTAGAACTTCTCACAAAAGCAACATTAGCCAGATTTTAAACCTGACCAACTACTGCCCCAAAAGCACCTTTTTGCTAGGGAAACGAAACAAAAACCACATCTCATTGTGAGGAAGAGCACAGCCTACAGAAAATGAACTTTTCTGGACAGCACCAAACTGAACCCTCCCCAAAACTCTCTGAACATTCACTAGTAGAAGTGATATAATAAAAGTATTTGGACTGCAACAATTAAATCTGGATACAGAGAACAGAGGATAAACACACACACACACACGTTTTACATTGACCAAGGGAAAAACAGAAACAAACCACATCCCAGAGCAGAAGCAATAAGCTTCCATTAAAAAGCACTGATAATTCCAGTGCTTCTGTGCACCTACACTGAGTGACATAACCACAGATGAGCTTTAACTATTCTGTTATGAAAACACTGCTGAGAGCAAGGATTCAGAAAAGTGAAACAAAACCAAGAAGAACCCATTCTGGTTTTACACACTACAATTCTTTCACATTGAAATTCCTCTTTGCTAATAACATCTTCCTTGAGAAATGAACCCACAAAATACATCTACGAAGCTTAATCTCACCATCCAGTTACCATCCCAGTGAGGAAATTTCAGCATTTAAGTACTAAGAAACAAAATTCCTTCATCAACTCTGAAAACCAGACGGTTTATTTCTAAAGGCAGCTAAGTTTTCAATGGAGCAAAATGCCATTGCTATACAAAGCTTTAAGTCACTGCCATAAGACAGGTGCAATACGTACTTTTACTTTCTTTAATTTAAAGCAGGTCTATCACAAAAGAGACCTGGGGTTTGGCATTATCAAATCCCTAACTGTAAGTAATTATATCCTATGGGTACAGTTCCCTAAACGATGTGGACTACAAAGAGAACATACTCTTTGGAACACTGAGAACGTACAGGGTGAAATTCCAGTTAAATGTTAAAACAAAAAACCCACCAGAAAACAAAGGAGTGAATTCCAGCAACACGTATTTCTAGAACTAAACATTTTAAACCAAAAATACGTGCAATGTTCAATGTTAAATAAGTTACTACTGGGTTCTTCAGCCTCAGCTTCTCTGCACGATGGTGTTTACTCCTCCTTCTCTTACCCTAAATCTAAGAATCTCTTTGGATGAATTTAGTTTAATGTTTTCATGAACTGCCATCATCAACACTTCAGGAAACAGCCACTATGCCTCTAGCAATTTTTCCCACATCTCCCAAAATACATCCGTATAAGATTGAAAAGCCTTTGCTGCCAGAGCATGACACTGTAGCACTGGAGACCATGGTTTTCTGGAACCTCTTAAAGAAAGCACAAGTCCAGATCCTGCAAGGAATTCCAAGCAGAGAACTCTTCCACTGGCATTGGGCTCCATACGGAATTGGAGGCATTTTTTGGTAGATGTCCAACACGGAGACATTTGGGAGGCAATACAAAAGATTTTGTTGAAATACCAGTTAAAGTGGTTAATCTCTCTCTGGACTCTTTGGTATTTTGTTTCTAATCCCAAACCAAAGCACCAACTGCAGGATAATGTGGCCCTGTCTCTCTGTAGAACTCACACAACATGCATACTGCTTTTCTTCCTTAAACCTAGTAATGGCAAAACCAAAGAGTGTTTTAGACAAAGTGCACAACAATAATTATGTAAGTAGACAAAAAATAAAGTGTTCATGTGATTTTTTCTACTGCCTTCAATATCTTTCTGAACGTTGACCTAACATCCAAACCTTACCATTAATACATCTGCTACTCAGAGCATAAAAGTAGTGCATTAACTTAAAAATACATTTGGCAGAAAGAGACTGAAGTTATTTATGAATGGGATCTTCACTAAACAAAGTTACATACATGTTAGTTAAATCGGATGACATTTCAATTGAAAGCAATGCAAAAAGTAAACTGACAACTCTGCTCACCCAATTCAGGTACCATGGAAAAATGGGAAAAGGAAAAACCCCTGCTCAGATGCACAACAGCACAACTAGTTTGGAACTGTAACGGACCACATGATTTATCTCTGTTTGTGGCACATCATTCCTCGTGCATTTCACTACTCTCCTCTGCAAAGAGGCACAGGTTTTATGAATGTATTCACAGCTTTTCTCATCAGAATGACTCAGAACTATATTTGTAAGTGATCTGATCACAAACCTTTGCTTTTACTATTGGGTCCTTCTCATTTGACGAGTTAAACTATTTAATAGTTTAAAGCGAGTATTGAGAAATATTAACAACAGCAAAAATCAGCTGTAACCTGACAACGCATTTTAAATGTTAATACTGTGTACATTTAATTACAAATACAAGCCAGCTTTTTCCCCAGAAGGGAATGCATTACTTTTACCCCAGATCTGTTTTGACAGAACATCAAATTTTTCAAACATCCTGAAACTGATGAGTTTGGGGTTTTTTTTCTCCACCTCAACCAATAATATTTAGAAATGATACAGCAATCAGATGGGCTTCCGAACACATTGTTTCTCAAAAAAATGCAGTTCTGATTTTTCCTGAAAACAGTTCTATTCTCCAGAAAAATTCAATGTAACCAAGTATCTTTCTACAATGGGAAAAGTTTATATTGAATAATTTTACCTTCGGAGTTATGCGTGGTTTTCTTGTGTTTTCGACATAAAATCCTATAAACAAAGTAGTTGAAAACTGTCAAGTCAGTCACGATTCACAGATTATTTACTCATCTTTTAAATTTAAATGCCAGTACATTTTTTTTCTCCCACTTGTAAGACAAATCTTGCAGTGAAAATACGCTTTTCTGGCACATCACTAGTTTGAATGCCACAATCATCATTAGAAACTTTAAAACAGCTTCGTTAAGATTCCAAAGTGGGGTCTGGGGGTTTTCTTTGGGTTTTTTTCTTTTTTTTTTTTAACCAAAGATTGTGAAATATAAATACAAAAGTAAAGATAACAAATAAATAATAGTTACATGTAAATGCCTTGTGAGGGTTTCTCTCTTATCTGAGCTTTATCATGCAAAGCACAGTAGTAGTGATATGTCTTGTGACATGTTTTCACATCACAGCCAATGGTCGCTCCAGGACAATGGCATAAAGAGCACATCTGTAAAGAACAAGAAAGCACAATTCATGTTACTGTTGGCTTACTATTTCTGAGTTCAAACCCAACATAGTAATCACCCCTGGTGACAAAATAAACGAAGTCATGCACTTGCTGTTGCTCTTCCAGCTCTTGGGTGGTTTTAATCAAGACGAAATTTGCTGCAACTCTGCAACAGTGCCAGAACCATCATATTACATTATCAGATTAACCATTAACATCAGATGATCAATTCAATGAAGAACATACGTAATTTACTTTCATGGAACTATCTGATGATGTGATGAAAGCAACACAGCCGCTCACCTAAACAACCCCCTCCCAAGACAAGCTGTTTGTACCCAACCATTTCAAAAGTTAAAACTTTTGAAGGAAATAGACACCCATTTGGCAGTGAATCTTGCAGTCAGAAATGCTGACTACCTGCAAACCTACCTTAACCTCAGCAGTTAAGTTTACCTCTTTTCTTTTTTTTCTCCCTATACATTAAGGCATTTCCAAACCACTGAATTTACTGAAGTGGTTGTTAAATACAATGAATTTATTCCAATTAGACTAAATTTTGCTCTTTAGATTTATATCACAGAAAAAGTTAAGTGGGAGCCTGCTGCTTTACTTTTCTTTCCTGATAACTAGTTCTTGTTATAGTAGATTCATCATTGCTTACGATATACCAGCTATCGTGCTTCTAACCCTAACTTTGAGGAATATACTTCCTGTCGCCAGCACTGGCTTAGTCAAGTTCTTGTTAGTCCCAAATATGCCAAATAAACACCCCATCCATGTTATGTATCACCATCCTGCTTTTCAATTTTAACAAAGTTAAACTGAACAATAAAAATGTCAAAGCCTTGGATCATCTCCATTTACTCCTCTGCAAGCTCTGAAATGATCTAGTTACATACTGTTCCTCAGTTGTTATCTAATTTGTATTTCACCTCATAAATTTGTTATACATTATGGCTTAAAATAAAATCACGGCTGATCAAAGCTCTTTATAAAAGCCTAGGTTTAAAATACATCCATCCAATCCATTTTAGTCAGTACTTGACTATTCTGAAGGCCAGAAATGACTAAAAGGAAACTTTCTTTTTATGAACACCACGATGTATGACCCAAACAGGCCACAGGTATTTTTATATCCATTTACTGGTCTATGTTTCCTGACAGGAATATTTATCCCCTTGGTACAAGTCCTGCTGTCCAAATGGTCACTGTCAGGAGATTAGTTCATTCCCAAGTTAGAACGGGTATATGTGAAGTCTGACAAGCTGCAAAATAAGTAAGCCCTTTGCAAAACGTCTTCCCATGCACAGCTAACAGCAAGAATATCATGAGTGCCTTGTACTGCCAAATATTTAGACAAGTTCTTCAGTTTTTATGACTTGCTGACTAAGGTTTAAACCCACAAACTTTTCTCAGACAGACATATATTACCATCAGAAAGGCTCTAGATGTCAGTCACTGTCACTTTGGTAAGGACCAAGACTGTTTCCAGGGCATACCAGTACCTACCTGGTCAGCAGCAGCACCTTCTGAGGGAAGGCACCTACGTCAAGTCTGTCAGCAGACAAATTTAGTCCAAGCTACCAATATAATTACTTAACCCAGTGCACCACGCTGAGATATTTTTGCTCAGTGTGCTCCCACATAAAAGAACAGGCTGGAACTGAAAGCAGACCTGAGAGGGGGGAGCTGGGCTAACAATAAACATTTCACTTTAAGCTTCCCATACAGGTCAACGGAGAAAGACAGAATCCTCCAGAGAGGGATTCAGAGCTGTAGCACTCTGACAGCTACAGGCAGAGATAAAGCACTTAAATTTGGATCTAAAATGGTCTCGTAAATTCTCTCCACATAGAAAATAACTCAGGACTATGAAACTACTGGATTAACCAGATCCAGGATTTCAGCAGAAAGCTGAACAAAGTGCCCGATATGCACAGCTTCTGAGCTCCAAGAATATATCCATCCTTGATGATGTTCCTTGCATCAGTGAAGGAACATAAAGAGATTCAGATGCAGAAAGACAGAAATCACCAATGACATAAAAAGAACCTTCAAAAACCCCAAACATTTAAGAGACTCAAGAATCAAACAAGTTTCTTTACCATGTCTAGTTCCATTTACTATCACGTTCTTTGAAAATTCCCAACCACTACATGAATGCCTTGTGAATAGTTATTTCTTTATGCTTCAGCTAAACAGAGCAAATAGTTCCCTGTGTTGAAAGGATTCAATTGAAACACTGGATGAAATATTAGACTATTATTACACAATTGCAGTTCTACAATAATACTTGAGACTACTCTTAGTAGTTCAAGACTTGGTGAATGCATTAGAGTGCTTTAAATAACTAAGCTGAAAATGTTAAATGTGAGGAGTGAATTGATCATTTGTTAAAAGTATCTTTAAAAAGCCAAATGGAAAACAACAGGGTCTACATAAAAAAAACCCATGATAATAAAAAATCATGAATTAGCTACCTGGGAATTAAAAAAAGTCACTGCTGCTTAATTCTCATGAGGAGCTGTAATCACTATTGCACCCGCATATCTACGTTCATTTGTACTCACAGAACCATCTCTTAAATCACATAAAAGGAAGGGATGAAAGTACTTTAACTTTGGTAGTTAAAGCCAGATTTTGGCAGCAACACCTAATACCCATGAAGGCACAATAATGCCCTCACCAGGTCCCTAGAACGTGGGATTCTTTCTGGAATCTAACAGAAAATATTCTATTGATAAGCACCATAAGTTTAGGAATGCGGCTGCTCATATGCAGCCCATTCAAAACAGGCCTATTCTGTAAATGAGTTTTCAAATTGGCTTATCTGCTTCACCTACATTTGCCAATGAGGAAAAAAGGGCCAGTAAAAATAATAATTCTGGATTTCTTTTTTAATAATTCCACGAATCAGCTACAATTCTTACAATGAGATATTTACATGAGACCAGAACTTGACTGGAATAAACAAGCTACTTTTTATCCTTTCCTAAAGATACTTCACGGGTTGGTTAACGGACACTGAAACTTCATTTCAACGTCAATATAATCATATCTACTGTGGGTTTCTGTTCATAGATCAGAGACCAATTTTACTCCAGCATCTTCTAGACGTTGTCTATTGCCTCAGAACACAGACAAAGGGAGCACTTACAAAAATAAAACAACCAACCAGAAAACATATTTTGTTATATATATATTTATAATACACTGAACAATTTCAGGGTAAACTTTACAGAAGGTACGGAAATACTGTCTTCCATTCTCAAGAGCCAGAAAATAGAGACTTACCAGTTTAGTGCCTCTCTTGATTTCTTTCTGAATATCTTCAATAGAGAATCCACCCAGACTCTCATTATCAGTGTGTGAAGATACCAATGCGGATGAGAACAGCTAAAATTACAAAACAAACCCCGTTTGTTTTAAGTCTAAAGGGTATAAGTGATACAGAACATTCACATCTATAAAACCCACCAATATTTCAAATTACAGTGATTAATCCTTTGTGCCAATGCCAGAACTGGGTACATTTGTCACTGGTTTGTAGTCTTTCACTAGCTCCCTACATTGCTTTTCTTTGGTAACTTACCATACACTTGTGATGTGCTGCCACCTTCTGGTTTTCTGACATCAATAATTGTCCACATTCATTATCTTTATTAGATCTACAAAACCCACACTTCCTTTGTCTTGAAGAGACTTTTTTCTGTCCAACTGAGCTTGTCATGATTTTAAATGACCTCAGAATGCCACTCCAAGCCTCTCAAAGCTACAGGGAAAAAAAGGTGCAATGAGCACGTTAACATCAACAAAAGGCAATTTAAGTTACATTTTACAAAGACAATATTGATTGCTTGAAAGCAATCTGTCCCTCTTTACCCTTTCCTTTACGCCACTTCAAGGTATCCAAATAAAAATACAGCGTCATAAAAAAATGGCAAAATACTGCACGAGCAAGCAGAATTAGTTCTTCAGGCAAAAAAGAAGTCTAAACATTAATATAGAACTTGGGATGCAAGTACAAAACTTACGGGAGAGTAGAAAAAATAAGTGGAAAGTACAACACCGTCGTCAGGGAAAAAAAGGTTACTGCAGCTCTTTCCTTTCATTCTCACAACTGTTTATTATAGCAAAGGAATCTCTGGAAAATGCACTACCTGTACATGCAATAAAATCCATGAGAGCAACTGCAACAAGAGAAGCAAAGATAAACACCAGAGTCCAGAACAGGTTATGAGTGCTCCTAAAGTCTCAGGGAAGAGGAGTTATTACCCTTAGATGAGGATGAGATGACAAGATAAAACCTGGGCATTTCAGGTATTGCAGAGGTACATCACGGCCAGTCAAACAGCATTAGGTACCACAGTTTAGCAGTATCCCCCCTTACTCTGCTGCAATGCAAACCTTTTCAAAACCCACAATTTAGGAATATCATTCTAGTTTTCAGTAAGCGCATGAGAGCTGCTATTAGAAAAGTAACTGAAGCTTAAACCCAACATGAATCACAAACTTTTAACCTGTTACCATTTTAAACCACAACACTGAGGTCCCAGTCTAGAGGCAGGCACTGCAAATTAAAAGGGGAAATACCTAATGTGCTGCTCGGAACAGTATTAAGTAGTTTGTGTTCATTTGCTTCTAAATTTCCCAAGAAATAAGACATAATTCTGTTCTAATAGACCTTCTTACAGCTTTTCACTTTAAAAATCTGAGCTTCACTGTCAGAATTTGCTACAACTGCAGTGAAAGTATCCTCCTCAGCCTTTGTCTCCATTAGACTCATCTAAGTAAGGAAAGTCACTATATAGCTTGATATTTCTGTTGGGAAAACCAACCCTGAAGTCCATTCATAAGAATTGCAGAGCTGCAATATATCCAAATCATGCTACAATGGCAATCTGCACCAAAATGCATGCCTGGGCTCTGGAATTAGCACAGGCAAACCTGCCTGCTTCCCGGTGGTAATGCTCAGATCACTCACTGGTTTTCTAATCGAAGGCAGAGGAACATCATTAAGTTACTGTTGGCATCTATCTAATCCTGCTAAAAGACAGTCCCGCTGGAATCTCACTCTCCTATTTCAACAGATTTCAGTTTGAACTGTGCGTCTTGTGATGTTTACTATGAAACTCCTGCATCAAAAGGTGCTGCCTGTCCTTTAGCTGTTACTGCCTTTGCTGGATCAACAGCTTCATTTGTCGTCTTTCCTAACTGAAAGCAGTGCAGAAGCCAGTGACGCATACCCATAAGAAGAATGCACAGATTCCAGATCTTGCTGATTTGCACAAAAAAATGTGCCAATCTGGATCAACTGCTCACACCCTTCTGCAGTGCCAACAGAGAGTCCTTAAGTGTCAAACACAAAAGAATAACTATACTGTATTCTTCTGGAGGAAAAACAAAACAAGACCATTCTGTAATCCCCTCTGAGTAGAAAGAAGGAATGGTTCCTGAAGGACACTTACACAGATTTTTGATTTAAAAATAGTAATTAAAATTATTAAACATAATTTCTAAAACTCAAACAAAAACAGCATTTAGGAGCAGGAAAAAAAAACAACCTACAAAAGACAAGTACACAACAGTATCACAAAGATTTTTTGGTTTCAGGTCACATTAAAAGGCTCAACACAAATGCCACAGTGATGGGTTAGAAATACGTTAATTTAAAATGCAAGAAGTTCTGCTTTAGTATTAAGAATTTGATACACACAATCATTTGGGTCTGTTTCATTTTATATTCAGACTGTATTATCAATATATTGACAGCAGTGATAGTAGTTCTTAAAAGGAAGATCAGGAGTTTACTTGAACACACACATACTTTCTACTGCCTTACCGGAATAAGAATTTCTGCTAAAACCCAGCTATTCTTCCATTTAATAAGCAAATTCATATTTTAGGAAATGCAAGCAATTTATAGAACACATAAAAATGTATAAAGTGACTCTCATCATCTTTCATTCAAGGAACAGTAACTTTCCAAGCAACCAGATGCTAAAGAACCTCCTCACAGCTGGCTGCAGTCAGCTGCCCGCAGCTCGGTGCCTTCCCATGCACTAACAGCCTGACAACACCCGACTTCTTCAAGTACTTTGGTATCATTAGATTTTTTAAGGTTTACAGCGAGGCTAAAACTAATGCCAATATTTACCTGATGGTGCACTGATGTTGATATTAAAAATAATAAAAAAAAACCTAAATGCTACATTTTGGAATGCTTCTTCAGTTATGAATAATTTAACACTTGAAAAATTATTTGTAACACAAACAGACCAAAAGCATCAGGGTACACCAGAAAGGGAACCCATATTCTTTTCACCATCTCATTAAATTACTCCAGAAGCATTTTACAAGGATATCTAAAATTTTTCTTTCCAATCCTGTGCTCCCCACATTTGTGTTTTCTCTATCACTGGGTATTATCCCTGGGTATTAACACCATTTATCTTCCTGCATTTCTAATACCCGCAGGAAAATAAATGAGCATGAGGAATATTTCATATGTAATTCGGTTGTAAACCTCTCCCTAAATTATGTGTGTTTGCTCACAAACATGAGAAAACACTCCCCTGGGATCACTTTTCTTGTGCCAAAATCTGCTTCTTCCCCTGTCCATTTAAAAATACCCATTTTCTGGAAAACAAGGACCAAGTTACGCAGCTCCGCTACAAGACCCAGAGTCATTCTGAACACAAACACTCCAAATTCTGTTTGCATCTCTGGAGTTAAATCACCCCAAAGCTACCAAGCCAGTTTGCCAAGTACTGAGCCGCATTTCCTCGGAACAAGAAGAATAATGCACCTTCCAAACAGCTTGCTGTTTCTGTTTTCCCACATTTTAAAAGCTAACGAGTGAATAAAAGACTTAGAAAATAGCATTTAAATATCCTGTTGCCAGAATCTCACTTGTCACAGAAAGTCTCACAGGTCTGATCACAGAAAGCAATGTGCTATGGAACCTCTGACTGGGAGATCCTGACCAGAACTGAACACGTGTACCACAAACCACAGATGATTACATACAGATAAGTTTTCCACAGGCTTGGTCACAAAACACAAGGGAAAGTTTCACTTACCCTAAATTCACAAAAGAAGAAACCCATTCAGTGATATTTACCTCCAAAATTGGGGTTCATTTACATTCACATTACTCAATGCCCACTATGGTACTTGCACAGTGCCTCCCCCAGCACCACCTTCCTTTTCTACCTTTAAAGCAAAGTGTTTGACAAACTCCTACCGCCTGCATCCTGTTTACTGAGTTCTAGATGATAGATTTTGGAACACAAAAGAGGAGCGCAAAGGAGGATGCCCTCGGTGCCCGAGTCATCGTTCAGCATCCAGGAACAGAAAGTAACCTGGATTCTGATTTCTACTGATTGCCTAAATACGCTTCAAGAGCTTCCACCTGTTTCCAGGAGTTAAAGCCCCGCTTGCATTCCCAACAAAGGGCAGTAACCTTCATGCTACGCTTTCCCACGGGAGGCTGGGTTTACTGTGTGATTCCAGATTTGTAGCTTATTACAATCACGACTTTTACTTAAAGAAAACCTCCAAGAGAAGTACAAAAGCATTGGAAAATACCAACAGTGAAGTGGGTTGGACTCTCAGGAAACATTTGTGCTCATCTTTCCCAAGATGCTCACTACCAGATTCACTGTTCAAGAAACTTTCAAGTGCTTTGCAGTTTCTAGAGTCAATCACCCATCACTGGGGGCATTATTTTGGAGAAGGGGGGGTGAAGCTGTGGAGAAGGAGGGGTCTGCAGTGGAGAGCCCAAAGTCACAAGTCCCATGGAAATTTCCACTCAAGAGTTAAGCTCATACAGCATCCTACAGCCACTAGAAAAAGCGGGATAAGAACTTCTTCATGTAACTTCCTTAAAGGAAAAAAAAACGAAAAACCAAAGGGGGCAAAAGCGGGTGCAGGGGAAAGGCCCAACGCTGGCAAGTCCGAACAATAAGAACAGCGCAGGTTAACTAAAGAATACAGAGCCCGCAGCGACAGGGATCGGGCAGAGAGCACAGCAAAGTTTCCACGCTTCGCGGGAAGCAAGAGATGGGTCGATAACGGCACCTCCGCCGCTCGCCTCCCCGGGGGTACGATGGGGCTCGGCGCGGCGCCCTTCTGCGAGGGATCGCTACGATTCCCCCCTCAAAGGCCCAGCTACGAACACCAGCGGGGCCTGACCCGCCCCTCCCCGCCGGAGGGGCTGCCGAGGGGGGCTCGG
>JANRGW010049893.1:8808-44522 GCA_024733675.1 Psilopsiagon aymara | reverse complement strand
AACTGTTCTTATCTCAACCTGTGGGAGTTGCATTCTTTCAATTCTCCATGTAGCAAACTGCGTGGCTGATTTATGGCCTAAACCACAACAGTGTCTCTCTTCAGTTTTGGGTATAGAAGGAGTGAAACTTCATGGGTTAATTTTAAAATCTTCAAATCGTCCTGTTAGTCCCAGTTGGAAGGATTATCAAGTGAGATTTCCTTATTAAAAAAAACCAACCAAACAAACAAAAAACAACAAAAACAAACAAACAAACAAACAAACTAAAACTGAAAGGGTGAAAATAAAAACTTGAGAAATTAAAAAACTAAAACATTGGCTTTTAAAAATATTTTTCATATTTCACAAAGAATAGCTTGGGTGCTTCCAAAAAAATCCCCTTCATGGAAATATAGCATGTGATGGGCGTGTTCTTATGTTTTCTTAGCAAAAAGACTATACAAATAATTTAGCACCAAAATTATTTTGCAAAAGCTGCAAAGATTAAAGATCATTTCACCTACACAGCTGCCATCTCATTTAAATTTGCATCCAATCTACAGTAATTATGAATACACACACGCATGCACACATACACTGTAGCTATCTACTATGCTAGATTGAAAAAAGATCCCTTATAAATGAAATCTTTACACGCTTCTATGCAAAGCTATAAAACTGAATAAAAGGATCCATCAGGGTGCATTGTTTTGGGTCCTAAATACTGACAAACACTTTTCTTCCTAAGAGGAAGAAATAAGTGACATTAATTCAGTTTTGAGCATTTATCTCAGAAAAGATGACAGATTTCTCTACGTAGATATCAGCCCACTTTTGCTATGCATAGGATGACCTTCAATTGAACTGCAGAAAGCAAATGGGAGAAAAGTTTCCTGAAGAAGTTTAGTGAGAATACAAGAGATTAATGAAAGTATTTTTGTTGGACACTATCCCCTGAACAGCATACTCAGAGTGATAAAATCATGTTATTTAGTGTACTTTTCAGATCATATGCAATGTTAATTTATATGAGTTTGATACCGCTTTTGTCTTTTAGTTGTGTGTTATTCTGAGAAATCCCTGGGGAAGGAAAGGATTTATAAGCTTTGTGTACACATTCTGCAGACTAAGCACTCCAGCATAATTATTTTTTGGCACTCACTAACTGATTAAAACATCCAATTTAACTCATGATCAGTAAGATTAAACCTTTTTAATATACCTCAAAAGTAAATTATCATTTGCTACTCAAACATCCCTTTCTGCACATGTCCCCAATAAAGCTATTCTTTTTTTCGTTAATGTACCTTTTAACAAGGATTCCCTTTTATTTCTTCCTCTGGGCAAAACTGCCTTATCCTTTACAGAGAGGTAGGAGCAAAGATGAGATGGAAGCTGACTGTGCTACTACATGGGTTTCTAATGTCATAGCAATTATAAGTCACTTTTTGTGTGTGTGTGCTCTGTACAGAGTCAGCTGTTAAAGAAAACACATCTCTGCTTTATGTTTGCTTGATGTACAGACAAATGTCAGCAGTTAGGGGGGAATAATATTTGAAAAAAATAATTTGCATGGCTCAGAGTAAAATTGTATAAGCTCTTATTTCATTTGGCAATAACTGGCTTTATTTTTTTAGGATACATTACATTTTAATTTTGCAACAAGGCCCATTTAACAGCATGATCAAACTATGCTCCAGCTTTAGAACTTGTAGAGAAGAAAAACAGTGGCTTCTAAAGAATGAAAATCCCTCTGCAGCCCTGCATTAGAGAGGAAATACTGTTTGCAGAGCCCAAAACAGGATGGGCACTCAGACATGTATTGCTGAAAATCAAAAAAACAGCATGAGGTGCCTTGACCAGCGCAGATAACATGCTTTCCTTAACTAGGACCAACATGGAAGTCTAGGACAGCCAGAGGACGAGGTTGTAAGCTTAGCAGAACATGGTTACTATGTAGATGTTGCAGAATGTTATCCGCCTGGATTTTGTCCAATCAGCTGAGAATGAGGCGCCTCTGAGTGAAGAAGCCTTGATTTAGAAAAAATTTGGTCCACCTAACTTTATTTCTTATGTGGTGCCATTTTTATGATGCCATCAATCAAAGCTATTATCACCAATGCAGCTCTCTGAAAGAGTTGCATATAACCCGCATAAAGATACTTGTGGGATCAATGCTCTTAATATTTCAAAACTAAGGCAGTTAAAGTTGGGCAACAATTCAGAAAATCTTCAGTGTAAAATAAGCTGACAGAAAATTAAGCAGACTTTAAAGCTAGCTGCTGTATCTGTTTCTCTTATTTGTCTTTCTGCACAAAAAAAGGGTTGTCATAGAAGCAAGCTATCATCAGGGTTTAGAAACTCTGAAAAATAACAATGTCTGATGAAACAAAACACAACTGAAGGAAACAGCTTCTGAGAAGGCAGCTCCAGGCAGCTCTCTGTGCCAAGTGAAGTTCATTAGGGGGGTTGCACCTTCGGCAGTGGTGCAATACTCCATTACCCTGTGCTTTAAGTTATTTATTTTAAACACAGGAAGAAAAGTCAAGATTGGACAAAGAAGGAGACAATATCTTCTGGCCTGTTGTGGCTGAGTTTACATGTAGAGGTGCTTTCTGGTCTAGTTGCTGAAGGAGAAACAAGTACAAATGTCTGGCCTTGGCTGTTAGGGTCTGATTATAAGCACTGTGCTACAGAATTCATGGATTATTCATGTGTAATTACAGATAGCTATTGTGCTCTTTTAAATCATCCCTACAGCACATTATGGTCCATAACAACTGAAATAGCAATTGTCATAGTAAGGTTTGGTCTCCGTCATAGAGTGTAGGCTCTAATCAATAATGATGAATGGCAAAATTTAGCATCAAGCAGGAGAAAGTCTAGGTGCCTCCTGCCATAAATCTGTACAAATACCAAGCCGTGCAGCTGCTGGATCTGGAAATTTAAAAGGCACACTCTCCCTCCACCCCATACACCCACACCTCTATAAAAGTTGAAAAAGGAGAAATGTGCAATATGTCAATTCTAATAATCCACAAGCTGTTAAGACACTTTTCTATTTATTCAAAGCGGGGTGAACCCTAGGTTGTTTTCAAGGTCAATTTCAGGTGAAAGGGGGGTCATCTGGAGGCCAGCTCGGCTCCCATGCAGGTCAATAACGCCTCCTCTCTGCCCCAGAAGACAAGCTGCTCACACCCAATCAATCCACCAACGCTGCCACTGCACCCAGCGTAATGAACAGTGAATAAATGTAGGCTATCATCACAAAACATGCTTTTTAAGTGCCTTCCCCTTTCATGTAAAATCTCTCTCTGTCAAATTCTACATTCGCTCATCCAGCAGTGAGTAGCAAAAGTGAGAAATCAGGCTCTCATTGGGGTTGGTAAAAGGTCATTGCTGACAGACACGGAGGTTAAACTGCCGAGTTAAAATACTGTTCATTACCCACTGCAGCTTTTTACTAACTACACTTCTTTGTGTTACAGTCAAGCAGTACATCAATATGCCCCTCCTCCTAATTCATTAGCAATTGTTGAATTGTACAGAAGGGGGAAAAAGAAGGATTGATCTTTTATATGTTTTTTTTTTTCTTTCCCGTGTCAGATACTTTTACATCTTTATCCAGCCGGTATTAAATACTCTGCTCACAGACTATGCTGTCTGCTTGCAATGAACAGTCTTCATTATGGGTACAATTCCTGAAAGCAGAGACAGCCAGTTCATCTGAAACCCCAAAGGCTTGGGGCTGCTCAAGCAATGGTTTCTTTTCTCTTACCCTTTTTATTAATTGCCCTTTGCATAGTGACATCTGTATATCAATAAACTTCAAACTTTGCACTGCAGCTATGTCATATTGAAATATGTTTGAAGTACAAATCAAGGAAAAAGATGCTGCTCCTGCAGATGAAGTAAAAATGGTTAAAACCAGATGTAGCATGCTAAATTGATATCTAGCTTAGACAAAAGGCCTATGACCTGGTCATGCTGACTGGGTTAGATCTTTCTCAAACATTAATATCAGCAAAAATCTCAAGACATTCCGTAATCCAATATTTTTAAAAAATATTTAATGTCTGCATTTTTTTTGATGATTAAAGAATTTCGATGTATCCAAAAGAGCTGTTTAGCAGAGCAAGGAACCATTGGAGTGAAGGCTTCACTTGTACCCAAGGCAGTGATTCAGTGGGAATTCTTAACAGCTGAGACCAATTTCCCAAAACGAAATTCCATTCTTTGATTAATTAATAAGTAGATGGAATTTTCTTTATTGAAATGCAAAGCTTTTGTATTTAAAGATAGCCATCTTAAAAATATAATCTCACAGAGCAATAGGAAAGCTATCTCTAATAATGAATAAAATATTTACATGCGTGCTACAACAGTAATTTAACTCAACAAATTGCCATTATCTATTTAAATCTTTAAAAAATATATTCAGAGATTTCTTCAAGAAAATATTTTTCTTTTCCTTCTGTATGCTTTCTCTCTCAGTGGGACTGAAAATAAAATGTTATGACTTAAATCACAAGAGGCTAACATCATTTTTAGCAACAAGGGCTGCATAATTTCAAGACGATGAGTGAGTGGCTGACTTTAACTAAAATGTTTCAGTTCTGTGCGCATATAGGTACATAAATAATTCAGAATTAATCCCTGCAGAGGGGACAATGGGAATCGTAAATTATCCATGTGCCGTCCTCAACATTAGAGGCAATGAACCTATAGTAACAAACTATGAGTGTTACTCATTACATACATTTCACAGACACCTTAACCTTTTGAATATTAATTTCCCTATGCAGCTTGTAGCTTGGTGGCATAATTTTTTTTTTCTCTTCCCTTGCTGCTTCTTTCTGTGCCTTCACTCTCTCTCTCTCTTTCTCTCTCACTTTCTCTCCTTTTAACCTTTGCTGAACAACGTATCAGTTAAGCTATTGAGTGGGTTGTGAGTACTGAAGGAATATTGAACCTTTTTCTAACTAAATAGTATCAGAAAGCATTTTTTTAAAAGCTAGATTGTTGTTTCAGTAATATTACCTGCAGCACTTTATGTACTCAAAGACTAGGTATGTGTAAAATACTGGCTTAGCTATTTGACGCAGCCTGATAAATGTAAATCTATGGTCCATGGCTACCTCTAAACACCAGGAATGTTTTGAAATCCTAACCATTACCTGATGCCAGTGAATGTCACATTCATTTTATGATATCTAAGCATCCCAAGTTTTCCATGAGAATGGTGGAAAGTGTATTTGATCAGAATTGAAAAGAGAAAGCAGTAATATAATTTGTACCTAAAATTTTTTCTCTGGTATACAAGTGACTGGGGTTTTGTTTTAGTTTGGTTTGGCTTTTTTTTTTTTTCTGTTTGTTTGTTTTTTTACTTTAAATATGGCACAAAGAATAAATTTTTTCTAAAAACTATATTCGAAGGAAAACATTATATAGCTCATCACAAAATGTTGCACCTCTGACAGAGTCATGAAAATATAAAAACTGTATTTTTATTAGGAGCATTTTTCCAGAAAAGAGTATTTCAGGATCAACACTGGAACCATACTTAAAAGCTTCGATACTAAAACCATACTTGGAGGCTTTTAAACATATAAGAAGAGTCAATGGGAGGTTATGTGCAGTATGCAGCAATTATGAAACAAATTATAGAGACAGTTGCACAGGTTTAGCTGAAATTATACCCTGACTGTTCCGTAAACCCCTGCTTCTCTTAGGAAACTCTACTGGGGCTTTTCATAAGAGAGTTTAGAGGATCAATACTCATTTGGAAAGCTCATGATGCTGTTTCTGTTAAAAAGTGGAACAGAACAATACTGTCAGGACACTAATCCCCTGATTTCAAGGGGACTTTATACACATGAATAAGGCTGCAAGTTCAGGCTAGGGTCTGTTAGATTATTACTATGCATTCTTCTGCCGTCTGTGTGTATTCATATATATTTCTGCAAAGGTCTGCACCTGCTTTTACAGAAACAGGAACGCTGGCCTAGGTGGATGTTTGGTCAGGCTCAGTAAAGGGTAATAATAACAATTTTTTCCCAGGTGCATTCCGAGCACTGATTTGTTTTGATTTAGCTATTTCCATGATATTGACGTATGAAGAAAGCAGAAGTTCTGATGTTGTGTTTCATGTAATTTTTAAAAATTATTCTTTTTGGGTTTTCTATGCAGGCCACTTCCTCCTATCTTTGCTTCCCCAGATCTCTTTGACATAACAGGATGGGTGTGGGGAAGGTATACTGATACCTTTCCCTATCACTATATGCAAAGTAATTAAGACATGCTTAGCATCAGTGTCAGATGCCTCTGATTTGTCCATCCTCAGGCTTAAGAAACCCCTTTACAATGAGGTTGACTGGGAATATCGAGTGTTTCCTTGTGTGTCTGAAGAACCACTTGGCCTCGTGATCCCAGACTCACATCAAGACATCCTCAGAGTTTGCGTGTTACACCTACACTGATCATTGCTCAATTTAATCATCCTATGCTTAAAACTATACCACACTGTCATCATGATTTCCCTTATGAAATGTTATAATTTCTGTTTTATATTTTGTAATCCTAAAATTGAGATTCTTTTATGTATAGAAATTGTCGCAGTTTTTCATCACTCTAGGACTGTATTTCATGAAGGTTGAAGGCCTATTCACTTTGAAATATAGGAGTCCATTGTTTTTTTTACTAGGCAAATCCGCTTTCTCTGATTCCTACAGGCTACATATGAAGTGGATTCTCCTTCTTCAAGTATTATTAATACCGTATTAAAATGCATGTATCATAGCATCATACATAAATTAGAAAATGCCACACAAAAATGAGTATTTTTGTGGCTAACAAGGAAGATATCTGCAAATTGATTTAGCTTTTTAAATTATTTGAATGTAAACAATTCAGATTCAAAGATTCTATGTGATGGCAAAATATGAAAAAAAATCATGACTTGTTATCATGAAACTCCATTGAAACAGCCCAATTTATGCCATTTATTGAAAGACAAGCACTAATTTGTTTGTCTGCAGAAAAAAATATCATAGAATATTCTGAGTTAAAAATCTCACTAACAATATTAAGTATGTTTACAGGCAGAAAATATTTGTATGAAGTATTCACAAAAACATGGTCATGTGGTTATGCTGAGAAGAAATGGAAAAAAAAAAGGGGGGGGGCAAAATAAATACTGAAGTGTAGAATTTATGTTAAATGAACTTGTGATAATTGTGTGCTAAAAAAATAAATCATGTTAACCGACTTGACTGAGACTTTCATGATTTCTCTTCTTAGAGAAAGAACCCCCATAAAACACAGACCGATTATTCAATTTCCCTTACCAATTATGAAAAGCACTCATTTCTTGGCCTCAAGTATTAGATGATGTATCTCTGAAGGGCAACACGAGATTTGTCATAATCTGTGTCTCTCTTTATTTAATGAGAATAAAAAAATATACTTCAGAAGTTCCAATCTTACAGGTAACTTTGTATCCTAGGTTGAATTTGATTAATGATTATTTGAATAATGTCTTATACTGAATATTACAACTGAAAGAATTTTCTACTCTAAGATAGTTGCAAAGATTGTGTCATTCATTAAATGAAACAAAGCCCAGTAAAGATAAAGAACAATTTTGTCACTAGCTTTAATATGGCCTCAAATGGTCCCCAGTTGCCCACCATAATCTGCTTTGATCATCACAACATGGAGATGTCAACTGTTATGACCCATTTAAAGAAATCATTTAAACACAATTCCACCTCATGTCATGTCAACATGTAAATGCATGTTGTTCATCTGATTTCATGTGGATTCCAGGGCTGTCCTCAGCTGGTGGGTAAGAGATACCTAAAAGGAGGTTGACAATGACAAGGACAATCTAAAAAGATGACCTGACACACATGGGATAAGCTGGATTCTGTGATGGCCTTCAAGAGGTTATTTTTCTTTTGAAAAAAGAATTGTATACAAAATTTCCTCTTCAAAAGCAGAAAACCCAGCTCTTGGAAGAGATTACTCTACTTCCACATCCTACTTTGAGCTAAGCATGAGAGGTGAGATTCACCTCCCAGTAGATATTTCTGCAGCAGATTTGTGTATCTATGATCTCTGGAGAAAATTTCTGTGGCACAACTGTCTTCATCCCAGAGTACATTAAAATGAATTTGCTGCATTACCTCCTAAAAGTACTTATTTGCTCTAGTTCTCTCCACTGCTGTGAATGGAAATTTGGACACAGCTGTTTTTAGCTATAGACAGTTCAAGTTATGTAAGACAAATCCCACACAAGCCATCCTAGTGTAGCCCAAAATATATACTTGTAGCAAAAAGAATTATTGTCCTTCAACATTAAATATGAAACAGGGAAAGTTACAGGAAATGGCTTAGTATACAATGGGCAGAAATCTTGTATCTTGTATGTAAAAGTAGTGGCCAAGTACGGAACAATGATATACCAACAGCCTGTAAATCCTTTTTTTTTTTTTTTTTTAATCAGATATTTTGCAGGCTTTTCTAATAACACCTACCTCAGGGTTGTTTTTTTCTGCTGATTGTTGCCATGTCTATTTTAATTAACTGTTCATTCTCCAATCAAACTCTTGTTCCTAGATTTTTTTCAACTGTTTAGGAAATTGAGAAGATTGTCTGGAGCATATGTTCCACCTTTGGATACATTGATTATGACTGGTGAATCACCAAGTATCACCTCACTTAAACACTATTACCATAAACACAGCCCCTTTGTTTCTGAAATGTTTCATTCTCTTCTCAGATATAAACATGGCTGTTGCAATTTCTTCTTTATTTTTTTTTTTTTTTTTTAAATAAACAGAACTGTGCTTGTATTCTGGCATCAACATATACTTTCCAAGGAAAATTATTCTAATTACTCTCAGTCTTTCTTAGCCATTTTTTATGCTGTGAAGAGCCTATTGACAGTATTCTGGCTAACATCTGGATGAAGTCTGATCAGATTATCCACTTGAGAGATGTTTGTGTGAATTATGTTCTGGTTTCTAGAAAGATTTAGAAAAATCTGTGAAACAGCAAATCAGATGAATGATATGACTATTGCTAAGGAGAATGGTTTGGGAGTTCCTACTTCATGTATGGGCATCTCTGTGTGAGAGTTATTATCTGAGGAAAAGACTGGTAGAGAAATAATGAAAAGTTAATCTTGAAACTTGTGAGTCTAGGCAAATTTAACTAAATTAAAGAAATCTGTAGAAGAAGAAACAGTAGGGAATCAGAAAATAGCTGTTGAAAAGAAGACATCATAGTCAGAGATACCCAGTGCTGAACAAACATCTGAGAGATGGTTAAAATGAAAGAAAGCATATGTAATCTAAAACATAAAAAAGGAAAGGACTAACAGCAGAAGTAAAGATTTTGGATGGAGGATATTATGATCAATAGCTGATGGACTTACTAGATCAAATATAGTCTGTTGAAACAAAATTATATGACTCCTCTGTTTCTTGGCTGAGTTTGTTTGAGCTCAATCAATTTCCTTTGCAAAACCAAACAATGAGGAGAAGCTGCCTAGGAGTTCCTTATTAAAATAAAACCAAATCCAAAGTTTGACAAGCTAAGATAACATCAAGCATCTGGCACTGTCAATATCAGATGATAACTGAATATCTGTATTAGAAGCAGTAAGGTGTCCTGTAGGAACAAGGGATGAGGTGAGAAAGAAGAAAGGAAGAAAAGGCAAGTGAGATAAGTATCTTCATATTGGAAAATATTTATGAGTTTTTCTGTGAGAAAGAAAATTGATAAACCCATAAAAATATGCTATTTTCAGGTATGATTAGAAAAATATAGACAATTACTTGTAGGAAGCTGACTTTATTTTTTTTTTTTTCTGAGAAAAAGAAAGGTTAGGACAATATCTTACATGTTTGTTGCGGGCATATCTATTTAGAGTGTCTACTTGTTGCAATATTGTCGTAATACTGCACTGCTGGTTAGTCTCACTTGACTCTACACAGGCAAAACCTTATAGATATCTGCCCACATCTGAGAACAGCAGAAAACATAGTTTTTACATGAATTTCACAGGCACAGCTGGCACTTGCTCAGTGCAAGTTTGTCATTGATAGTTTTGTAGCAGCTTGAACTTTGCACAGATCACTTCATAACAGAAAAGATAGGGGAGTGTTAAGCATTTGAAGTGATCACCCTTGGTTGTGTTTACAGTACAATGCTGTGACATGACAGTGCCTATGTTATAAGGACATGTCCTAGATTTTAAACCTGACATAGTTTAATATTCTCTTTTTCATAAATTACATTTGCTTATTTACCATCCAATGAACACTATACAGAATAATTTTTGTAACATTTTTCAGACAGGAACCAAGCTTCTGTGTAGAAAAATTCTGTCCCTTGATGGCAAAACATATACCTATATTTTTAACTTTTGCTAGTGAAAACAAAGATCTTGGTCATACACACTCTATTGCTGTTGACACACTGAATGCCCACTTGCTCCACAGTAAGTACTTCAAAATCTATCATCTCCACATGCAAAAGGAAAACAGACAAGAAAATCAATCCTCTCTACAATACTTTGGAATACAGAAAATCAATAAATGCTAGAAAACATAAATTGTGGATCAGTTTAAAAATTAATTTTGTACTGGATATACATCTATTTAAAACAAAAAAAATGCATGCAGCCATTTCTAAACTACAGCAACCTGCTCAGATTTCTGATTTTTTCAAGTCTTTTTTTACAGTCCCCATGGGCCCATGGCTACTGGGTCCAGGCACTGAATCAGAAGGTTTAGGAAACCGTATTTTAGAATAATGAAAATTTCCAGCTAGGTCTACAAGTAATCCAAACAGAAAACCTGGTTTTGCTAGAAATTGAAATTAAAAATTGTAACATTGAGGAAAAACTGTGCCTCATTATTTCTCAACAGAAAAAAGATATAAAGATTTTAGAATAGGTTCTAACACACTGCAGCTAAGCATAAGAAGGTCTGCTATGCTAGTTTTCTGGAGAAACAGGGAACAAAAAAATCAAACATCACAAAAAGGTATTCAGAGTCTCATCAAAAAAAGTGAATCAAATAATTGAATAGAGAAAACATACAATCAAGAGAAACCTAGCTGGTTTTGCAAGTAGATTTTCAAAAAATGTAAGTTCATACCAATTAATTTATAAATTCACAAATGTATACCTAATAATACAGTAAACTGGAGATGCATGTGAGATGAAGTAAAGGCTAAAACCAATAGAGTGTCTGAAAAGTAAGGAAATATGTATTCAGGAGTCAGGAGCAAAAGTTTAATTTCTTCAATTTGTTGGATTTTAAGTGCCTGAAGAGAGAAGTAGCTTGACATCTGGTTTCAGAAACTGTAAGAGTGAAAGCAAAGTCAGAACTCAATTATCTCTCTTTCAGAAAAAGGGATTGTCTATTATGAAACATTAAAATTATAACAGGTAATGCATGATGGTTTTTATCCAATGAGCTAGTTAACAAACAAACAAAAAAGTAGTAATTTACACAGATGCCCAGTAAATCACTACAGGGGGAAGCACAGATGGGGCACCATCATGTGGCATAAGTGCTCTAGTACTCATTTATAAAATCTGCATAATTCTTCTGAACATCTGAAGGCCTGCAAAAACCCAAGTTTTTAATATAATGATAGAAATACTGTCACATATTAAAACCAGAAAAAAAACTGTGTTCAAATATATAGATGACATAGTGTGGTGTTTAAGTCATGGCTGCTTCATAATCTATGAATTTAGAGAAAAAAAAACCCAAGATGACACAGAAACAAAAGGATATCTTGCAGACAAACACAAAATATTATGCCTCTCTAGCCTCAGCTAAACCCAGCTGAGTACAAACCACTTTTTCAATATGTCAGACTTCCAAAGTTTTGGTCACTTGGCACTTTTATGCTTGCTTCATTTACCTAACTTCTGTTTTCCTGCAAACTCCTCTAGCTCATTTGATTTGTAAGAAATTTATATGAAGAGCCATACCTGGAATAGATTTATTTTTGGATCCTTGTTTTTGTTTAAATCAAAACTTCCTCTCATTTATGATCACAGTTTACTTCATTGTCCCCTTATAAGAAAAAGAATTCTAGATGATGAAGTGTAATAACTTTTTAATTCTTTCATTTACGAATAGTCACTAAAATGTAAGCATTATTTAAACAGAAAATAATTACATACCACACTGTGCTGTAGCACCAAGTATCTGGACAATATATGGCACTGTTCTGAAATATATTTTTGTCTATCTATTCCTTCCTCCAATAATTAGGTTCAAAAATCAAAATAGTGCAAAAAGCTGCAACAATGCTGGTTTAAGCTAAAAAGCACAAACCCTCCCTTTTCATCATTTTTATAATAAACTTTCCATTTCTTGAACATATTTCTGAGCCCTCCAGATTGGCAAAAATCATTCAGACAGAGCTATGAAATGAGCCAAGTATATTTTCTATTTTGTTAGAAAATACATTAGTAAAATATCTTGCATTCCCCTTTGTGAGGGGAGTAAAATCCTTCTGAGGCTTTTTTATTGGTTTGTTTGCTGCTGTTGAATGATCCTTGGCTGTACAGTGGAAAGGGAACTCCTTTAGGACTTTAAAGGCAAAGTAGAAAAAATGACATAAAAGCCTTACTTGGATTTGATTGATGCACTCTCATATTTGAAGTTCACCCACAGCTTTGTGCTAGAAGACCAGGGTCACTCCATCTAGTCCTCTAATGAGACTGTGCATGAACACTTGCAGCTTTGTAGGCCTTGTTTTAATCAGAGATTGAGAAACACTCCTGACTGATAGTCTTCAGGATCAGATCTAAACAGAAAATAACACGCTCGATTTGGCCTCTGAAGGTGGGTTGAGCAAATCTTTGTGATGTATTGGAGCATTTGCTGAGTGCAAGTGCACGTGGTATGGTTCCTATTTCTGTCGGCAAATACAAATTTTTCACTCAGCAGGCATAATCAGAGCTAACTCAAGAGGAGAAATAACAAAAACTCAACAGCCCTCAGCAACTCAGCATGGCATAGAGGGATTTAAGACTTTCACAGTTTATCTCTATCAGTATGAAAATGCATGAGGAAATCTGAACTTTGGAAGTGCAAATAAACACATTTAACACATTATAAACCACCTATTCTACCAATGACTCCTGGGTCTTTTTCTGGTTTTCCTGTGCCAGCCTCTCACTCCTGAAATAATAAAGCCAGTCCATTAATTTACGTTTTGCATGAATAGCAACTTGTTTTGACAGAGTTACTTTAGAGGTAAAGGAGGAATTGTGTACAATCTATTATTAGCATCTCTAAACTGATAATGGAAAAAAAAATCGTGTTCTGCATTTCATAATGTTTTGCGTCTCTGCAGCTCCTGTTTACTTCCCTTCTCTTGGTTAAGAGACAAACCCAGTTCAGTGCCTGGGGTTGCTAAGGGCATGATGACAATAAGTGTTAGGTATCCTACCTAAATCTAATCGAGCTAATTGCATTCTGCAAAAGTAAAATTCACTCTGTAGTTTTAACTAAAAATATCTGGTTTACCACCTAGGAACTACTGTGCTAATGCATGTGGTTTACTATGTGTGAATGTTTGTGTATAAGAAGAGATTTTGGGAAGGAAAAGAAGGAATTTTTACGTAGGGTAGCAGGCCACTAAGGAATAGAAGAAAAATAAATTGACAGGCTTATATTAACAGTGAAAAGCATTTGAAACACTGAGGGTTTAACACAGTGGTTCTTTCTCAGCTTGCTTTCCTGTCAACCGTGGGTTACTATATTTGTTTTCTGTATCTCCCTGTTTTGTTTAATGTGCATCAGTTGCATCACCTCCATGTGCTGTTTCCCACATCGTGTTAGCCTGTGCCCTTACAGCAAAGCTGTGCTCCTGCCTCTTTTGAGCAGCATCACAGGGCTGGACATTCCCAGCTATGGCACTTTCATTTCATCTCTGGATACCCTTTAACACAGTCACCTCCCACGAATATGTACTAAAAATCTCTTCTTCACAAGAACAACAGAACAAGCATGGATTTCGTAGCCAAGCAACTAAATAACAAGAGAAAATGAAAAATAAAAAGAAAGTGTTCAAGTTGCCCTAAATTTAGAATGACTTCTCTGGTTTACTCCAGATTTCCTCTTGAACTACATTTTTTGATATAGATGCACCATGTAAGCTTTGAAGAGACTGCTTCTGTGCTGAGCAATTTAGGAATGTACAATTAGAAATCAAGCTTGCCATGGGAAATGTACTTAACTATAAAATGGCTGAAGAGCTCGAAATAAACTAGTGAATGGCTTCAGATTGACAGATTTAGAAGTGCAAAACAGTAGATTTTCATTTCTCCAACAGAATTTGCAAAGGCTATACCTGCTAGTACTGATTTTGATATCAGATGCTAAGTTGTTAGTATCACTATTTGTTTTCATTCCCAGTGAGGTTTTTCTGTTGCTTTTAACATGCCACCACAAAAAAACTTTACCAAGTAGATCTAACTGCTAATCACTTACTCAGAGCTGAAAGCAGCTACCCGTTATGAATCATTCTGTGGGTATTAATAGACAATGAGTTCTTTCACATCTTCTGGCTTAATTCTTTCTCTCAAGATAATATCCCTTATTTCAATTACAGTGTTTATCACTGGAAGACAACTAACCCTCCCTCTAATTTACATTATGCCTAGAAACACCTTGCTGTTTTTCTCCTTCGTACTTCACAGCTCACTGTGAAGAGCAGTACCCAGTATCCTTTAATCTTTGCTATCTCAGACCACAGCACTGAAGAAGGAAAATGCTGTTGCCCAGACTATAATTTAGTGCCCACATCAAGCTGACCTATGACAGATACGGCAATCCAGTTTTAACTCCTTTGCAGAGTGTTAAGTGGAGTAGCAAACTCCAGCTGAAATGTAGGAATTTCCTTAAAAAAAAAAAAAAAAAAAAAAAAAAAGCAGCAATTTAACCATCCAGTGGCAGCCTGGGTAGGTCTATACTGGGTTCATATATATGACAATCTTCATATCTGAGGACACTGCATAGTGGCAGGAGTTCAGGCTGGAGGGTGAGATTCAAAGCAGCCATATCATAAGGACAGACCTGCTTTCCACCAGCAAGTCTGCAGTGAGATCAGGACTGTTCTTCATCAGCATTCCATTATGCTCTATTACCTCCTGCAATAAAGGAAGACTTTCCCTTTTTTATTTTTTGCTTTTTGTATGTATGTCTTAAACACTGGAATCAGCCCGTTATATTTGTTCCTTCTTAAAGAGATTTCCTTTATTAGCCACAGCCTTAAGAAAGCAACCTGCTGCCATTTGCTTCAAGAGACATCAACTGCACTGAGGTTCCTACTGGATTTACTTTCTTGCGTCAGGAACGAGCAGCGCTGAGTATAGGCAAAAGCAAAGCTCTGCCTTAGGGCCAGTTTTACTGTAGATGTTTAAAGGAGAAGAGAGTGTTGCTCACTACCAACATAAAGTCATTCTGAAATAGAAGCTTTTCAGAAAACATCAGATCATGTATCAGTTATTCAGCATTATAGTAAAAAAGAAAAAAAGAATTATGATGTCCTTTGTGTTTACATAGCTGATACTTGTTTAATGTTTTCTTTTCCTTCCAAAATAATAATCTCCCCACTACCTCCTTCTTTTCTAAATTACCTCCTTCTTTTCCGAATTACCTTAGGGCTTGCCTTATTTCTTGGTGAAATTCCAGTTTTTACTACTTCACTAGCCAGATCTCATCCAAAAAGTGCTGTTGTTAGAGCCTGAGTTCACCCAGAGCTTACATAAATATAAACGTCCATTTATAAACCCCAGAATCTTATGCCTATATAAAGTGTTCATAATCAGATATACTGAGTTACCTTCTTTCATGTAATTTTTCTAATATCAGTTGCACTTACTGCACTCACATATTATTTGCTTAAAAGTTTGACTTATGTTTCATTAAGAAAAAAAGCAATCAGGTGAAAAGTTTTGTTAGTAGGAGCAACTGGTTGGAGGGAATTCAGGCTGGCCCTGCACCTTTGAAAAAGCTGGCTACTTGAGTTACATAAATTAGTAAGGTGAAAATAAGAGATCAGAGAGAAGAAAAGGTGAAATCTGGTGAAGCATTGATGGGTATTGATTTTAAAAAAGCTCTTATTCCAGAGTTACTAACCTCTTATTTGTCTTCCCTTTCTTCCTAAAGTGTATTTACTGCTGTATATGGTCCTACCTCAAACACCACAAAGATGCAATACGTGTCTGGCTGAGATAACAAAGGATATGAGAGTAATAGAAAGGTCTTGTCTAAAGAGAAATTAGTGCGTGTGAAAATACAGGGTCAAATTCCCCTATTAATTTCAGCAGTGAAGCTTTATTGAAAATCGGTGGGGATACAGTAGCAAAAGAGAAGAACATGTGCCCTTAAAAGCTGGTTGGGGTCCCTGAGGTGTTTAATAAGAGGATCTGATTCTTTTTAAATCCAATCACTTATCATTTTCTAAAATGAAGCAAATTGTTGAGACTCAGTAACACTGCAGTAACGCCTGCCTGTAATAATGCAACACGTAATATCTTAGCATCTCCAAAACTTTTTTCATAAAAGAACATATGTAAATGAAAGTGAGACATCCAACTTAGATACAAAAATACTACAAGATCAAATTAAACTAGTGGTATTCTTTCTCTCTGAGGGCAGGAACATCCTGTTCAGAAAAAGGCTTATGAAAGTTCAAGACAGAAAATTTTAGTATAATGTATAACTGAATGTCTGTCTTTCTAATTTCATGACCTTATTGTTTGCATCTACACTCAAGGATGATGTTTCAGACCTTTTGCATTTTTACAATATATTATAATGATTCTGAGTGCAATAAAACAATAGAGATTAGTATTAATATATTTAAATTAAGGCAATGGTTACAAGTTTTCATCATGTACATAAGACCTATATAATATATGATATAATACTATGCCATAAATAAGCGAGTTTATAATTAAAATGCATGTATTTAAATATAGCAGCATGGCAATATTTTCTATATATCTGCATCCCAAAAAAGCTATGAGAAGAGTTACCATGAGGAAAAGCCTTCAGTGGCAAAACTTAAAATAATAAAAATATCTACCTCTTATGAAGAGAAAAAAAAGAGAGAAAAATCATTTGCAGAGGCTCTTGAAAAATACAATCACCTGTGTCAGGCAACTAGATGCTAGCATACACTTACCTAATTTTTACTTATCTGTACCTTGCAGCTATAGCAGGAGCATTACTTTCCTTAGCCACTGCAGACAAAATTATCATCCCACCCAGAGTAATGAAAAAATCTTGAAAAGGAACAAAACACGATTTATCATTATGGGTTGGTTTTGGTTTGTTTTTTTTTTTTTTTTCTTAATTCAGTTATATTTTGGCATCATATCTGTGGCTTGAATATATTCCTGTTAGGGCAACAGCTAACCCAGGGATGATGCCAGAAGCAATAACTTGGCCAAGTTGGCTCAGGATGTGGATCAGTCATCCCCCGGCCAAGCAGCTGCCATACTCACACCCGCCTTTCATCATCACCTCAGGACCTGGCAGAAAAGTTTTGGGCTTTTTTTCTAAATATGTACTGGATGCTTGGATTTACAAATCCACATCCTGATAGCAATTTCGGAGTCTTTCTTGGATGTCTTGCATTCAGAAATTTCCTGTGTGCACCTGTGCTATTTTTGCATGCACTCGGTATATGGAGTCAAAAGGGAAAAAAAGAAAATGTAATAAAAAAGCTAAACTCACCTGGCCAGTTTTCTAGGCTACCTCATAACAAATAAACAAGTGACACATTGCCCATATTAAAAGCAGTCACCAAAATACTTGTGAGTTTGTGTAAGCAGGAAATAGACAGTTTGGACTTTTCATTACTTCCTTTATAAAACAGATATAATAGAAACAGAAAAGGAATTGCTGAAATGTTTTCATTTCAACAAATAGAAGTAAACAGCTGAAACCTTTTAAAATGAAAAGCCTTCTTTGTGATGTCATTATATGAAAGTTGGTAAAAATACATAGTAAATTCATACTTCATTGTTGCAGTAACGGATGTTCAGATATCTGATAAAAACCAACAAGGCTCAAAGTTAGGGGTATATGAAAGTATAATATGTGAAAAGGAATGTGCTTTCCATTTTCAGGCAAGCGTCAGTTATAAGTAATTGCCCTCCAATCACAAATGTTTCTAAGTCAAAGAGAGAGAAAAAAAACAGATGCAAAAACAAAATCAAAAAAAGAAAAGAAAAGGTCTAACTGCCATGTAAACTCATTTCTAATGTTATGTCTTATTAGAACCCAGTAAGTGTAATGTCTGTTTTCCCCCTTTGGTTGAGTCATCAAATTTGTCAAAATTTTATGATAATTCATTCCATCATTCCTCAGACACTTAAATGACAGTCAGACCTTGGGAAAAAATAAAAGTAAAAAATAAAAAAATAATCCCTGTAATCCTACTCTTCATGTTAAACTCCCTCTAGAGAGGTTTTTCAAATATACCACATCATGGTAGGAGCAGAGCCCTAAACTTCTCCATTGCACTTATGATTTGCTGCCTTTTTGGAAAATGACAATAAATTGGCTCTCTACTATTCTTGACCTCTTGACTTCTGAACCATGGCTGCCCATGCCTTAATTTTGCTTGTTTAAGTCAGCAGCTATCGCATCACTCTGATCCTCTCCCAGAGGGTCTTGGAGATTTAAGTCTCGTGAACGGTTAAGCTCCCCCTCTAGTGTTCACTGCTCATCACATTATTCCTCCAAGAAGAAGGGAAGAGACATGTCACTTTAAAACTTCTCAGAAACGGTTTCTGCTCATTTAGAGCTTAAGAGTTTAAAGGCAGTAGCAAGAAGACTAAAAGGTAACTAGAACGCTTTAAATGTGTTTATATTTAGCTTTGGTCAAGTAGCTTTTTAAGAACAAACAGAAAATAACAACAAGGATTCTAACTTGAAATTATTGCAAAAAAATGCTTGTTCTTTCAAAAAATATCTAATGGCATGGAGAGTATATGAAACAGTCAGTGTTTAGAAGGCAAACAACAGTAAAACATTATCCTTGGGAAAGCATCAATTTGCACATAGGTAAATTAATAGTTGAAGCTGAGGCACAAGAATTCTTTGTTTAAGTGCTTATTGCTAACCAAATTGGGATAGGGGTTTCTCACATATCTCTTTCCCTGCTAAGTCTTGCTAGTGACCTGCAAAACCCATCCTTTATTGCTTGAGGGTCAGTATATTCATATGTATTCATGCTTATTGATGATTTGGATTTACTCTAATGAAACAAAATCTAAATGAAAGTCAGTTGGTTGTAACAATCAAAATCTAGAAGCCTGAAAGGTTGAAAGTTCAGTCTCTTTGTTAAATACAGCCTTGGACTTAGAGCTAAACACTACCCAGAATTTATCGTTCTATGGAAACACAGCAAAAATAAATCCTGGCACTTCAGATGAGGGTACATAAGCACATCATCTGCAAATCTGAGCTGGTTTTATTTTTAAAAACATGGTGTTTCAGTTAAACTGATGAATATAAAGGGAGATCTCCCATTTAAGTCACCCCTCCAAATCCAAAACATAAAAATACCCACTTCAAATCTCAAACATGAAAATCCACCCTTCAGAGAATACCATTAAAAATTCAAAGAACAGATGCCGACCTGCATCATAAAATCTTTTCTTGTCTATAAGTCCACATAATTTTTCTTAACTGGTATCTACCTGTGATTCATTTAAGCAATACCTTACAGAGTAGCCGCTGTTTAACTTCACAGAAAAAAGAAAATGTTAGACAGATGTCATGCTAAAAATTACTGGTTTTGTTTTAGACATAAGAAACATATATCTAATGATCTCCTAGCAAAATTCTGGTGGAGCAGTTCTTGCTGTTTTAATGCTTCTCTTGAAATAGGTATGCTCTGGAAAACTATATCATTTGTGGAAATGTGTTATTTCAAAAGAAAAAAAGAAATCAGAGCCTGTTTCTAGCTTCTACATGACCTATTTAACTTTTGCCTTTTCAGTGTGATTTTCCTTCCTTTTTTTGTTTTATTGTTAAATATTGCAAAGCCTGAAAATTGAAGTAAAAATGCAAAACCATATCTGGATAAAATTAGACTCTTTAATGGATTTATTATTATTTTTCCTTACTATATTCTTTAATGAACAATTTCAATATCTGGATTTTTCTTTCCAAGTCCCACTGAAAATTTTAACTTCTTACTGTAATGGAAATTCTGCTCTCCACATGCTTCTGCAAGGTATGTACATTAGCAAATACCTAGTATTTAAAATGAAGAAGTGCTTTAGAAAATACTCTTGGGAATTTTGCAAGCTTCTGAAAGTTGTTTGTTCTGCTAGTGCTGGAGCAGAGCTCTGTAATCAGAACATATTTAGGCTTGTTACAGCAGTGAGTTGTAAGTACACGTGGATTATATCTGTGCTGGGGAATTTCCAGCTGAAGTGGACATAACTGTTGAAATTCAGCTTAGTGCAACCTCTTTATAAAAGTGCAATTTCTAAAGTACTATAGACATAAGCAGTATAAGTGCAAAGGTAGGGCATGGATTGATTATTTTGGAAGAGACAGCTAAATATGAAAATATGAGTCATCAACTTTAATACCATTTATTCTGGGTACAGGGCACTGTTAGACAGTGAAATGAAATATAATGGGCAGTTACTAATGAGGATGTTATATCATCCATAAAGCAAACAGTGATGTCTTCCTTATGTGTAGACCACTCAACATTGTGTATAGAAGCAAGTATCTAAATAACATGCAGTTCCATTACCCATCAGTACAGTGGCAGTACCCATCCTGTCCTGCGGTCCTTCAGTGAAAGTCCTGGAGAATAAATAATCCGCTGTTGAGGGTGAGGAGAAGATTGCCTGGTGTCAAGTTGGCTGGTGCTCCACAATGCAGCAGATGATCAGCCATGCTGCAGCAGGACAGACCTAATTCACAGAGCAAGGGAACAAGTCAAATGAAAAAGCCAACTCAAGGCAGGAAATAAATAGAGCTCAAATTGTAACTCAGAATCTTATTCAGTTTCTAAAGGGTTCCTTTGGCAAGAAATCATTTGCTGTGTGAAGGGGAGCAGAGTGCAAGGAAGTTTTTCACTAACAAGTAGGCAGAGGAAATAAAGACCCAGCTATGCTATCCACCAAACAAACTTCCCTATATGGAGGAGTCAACATAGACCAAGGGACACATGATTCTGCTGAAGTATTTTGCCCCTGAATGCTGGCTTCTTCAACTGTAAAAGTCAAAATAAAGAGATACAATGATTGTTTCAGGCATCTAAGACTGAAAGATGGCACATATTTCAAAATAGATATTAAAAAATGGTATTGTCCGGTAGCGTAGACATAAAGTGAATGAGATAAAGTTTAAAAATAAAGAAGGAAAAAAGAATTATCTCTATCACTCTCTTAGACAATCAAAATGCTTAAAGAAAAAAAAAAATAATATAAGAGGCAACAGTATAACTGATATGGAATTCTTATTAAAAATGTGTATAAAGATTTACTTATCAACTGAACTTAGTTTTACAGGAAATTACATCCCAAATATATTTAAACTGGCGATTTAATGTACTTCTGAATTTACTAAAAACCCAACACTAAAGGTAATAATAAGGCTACAATTATAAATTCTACATGAGATTAGAAAAATAGTTCTTCACTTGGAAATTTACTGTGTTTGCAAGGTAACTCATCTCCTGCAGAAGGTATTTGATTGTTATTTGAAGCAATACAGACACTGAACATGAATTAATATTCAGTTTTCTATGTTGCTTCTGTAACTTTCAAACATTAAAAAGTTGATAGCATAGATAACAACTTGGAAAAACCTTGAACTTCACAAGTCAAATTATTACCCAAAGAGATAATACGTGACAGGACAACACTCCCATCTTTCAAATGCTAAATATTTGAATAAGTGTAAGTTCTTTTAAGTCTTTTTTCCTCTTAATACCTGGAGTGATTATATGATATAGATATCTGCCAGTAACTCTTATAGGACCATGAGGATGTTAAATCTGCTATTTCTGAAGTTTATATGCAAATTCATTTGGTACCCAGAAAATATTTCCTTCTTCACTGATTTCTCAAGTGTAGCTTATATAACATCATGATATTGTTGTAAATTTAGGAATAAAACATCTTATTGTAACTTCAATTAAATCAAAACTATTTCTGGCTTGTTTATGACAGTGATGGGAAAGAATATTGATGTTCTTTGAACTCTCTTCCTACCTATTTAACATATATTTTAGGATATTGCTTCATTATTATATATCTATCTGTCTTCTACATTTTTTTAAATTTAAGACTGCATAACAAAAGCAATTGCTTAATTTCTTTATTTCTTTCCTTGGAGATTGTAAGGAAGAAATGTTTGATTTACTGATAGGCTGTTTGTTTAATTTGGTGAGAGAATGTATGCATGTGTAAGTTTATTACATGCATATGGGAAGGAATATTTTCTTGAGAGAAACTTCTAAGTTTACCTCTGCAGTCAGTTTTGTGTCCTTCCTTATTTCTTGTTTAACCCTACTCCATAACTGAGACTTAGCCTGTGGAGTGGGTAACTTTTTATTTGGCTCTTCAGCATCCCTCCTGTTAGTCAAACATTGTACTGAACTGCTGCCATGAGTTCATGGAAAGAAAGCTGGCACCTAGGATAATGCAGAGCACTTAAAGTCACATTGCCTATTAAGCAAACTGGTGGACAGATATTTTGGTAGGGCATATATATATTTCCATGATCCCTCTTAAACAGTTACCAAGTGCTTCCTCAGGGTGTGTGTTTTCATCCTTAGATAAAATGAGCAATAATAATCATCTTACATTTTTCTTCCTCTTTAGTTTGATAAACCTGAAGCATGTAAGCACCACAGCCATCCAACTTTCATTAACACATACATTCTCAGCTACAAGCAATCCTATACTCATAACTTCTTTCTCTGGAAATTTCCTTTATTTCCTTTTTTATATTTTGTTAGTTTTTCGGGTTATTTGTTTGGTTTTTTTTCTGTTTTGTTTTGTTTTGTTTTGTTTTGTTTTTTTTTTTCTTTGTTTGTTTTGCTCTCTTTTGTTTTTTTTGGGTTTTTTTTTTTTTTGTTTGTTTTTTTTTTTCTAATATACATTTATTCTCTTTAGAGAACCAATCAAAACTCCTTTTCCAAGTGTGAATCAATCAATCAATTTTTCTTGCCTGATATTGCCTGCTAAGTCCTACAGAACCACAAAGCACCCATTTGGATTTCTTTAACAACATATTTACCTTCCATTTAACACAAAGAGACTGCCAAATACTTTACAGGAAAAGTACACAGACATTCATGTTACTAACTTCTATAAACTGTCCCTCCTCTATTATATGAATTCTGGCATGAGGCTTGCTCTTAAAAGACCACATTCTCTACCTTGAAATACATAGTGCTGGCTGAAAAATTAAACTGCATACAGACTTATTACATCTTTTATACCTTACAGTAATACTACAGTTATCTAGAAAAAGAATTCCCCAGACTCCAGTCATTTGCTGTCAGATTCAAGCTGTACCTCTGATGAGTAGGGTAGAAGGGACAGTTTTTAAGTAATTGCCTTCTCTTTTTGCATCATTGAAAGGAAAAATAGCTTTTTCTGCCTTGCAAAGGTGTCAGACACCAAGAGGAAGAAATGGGGTGATAAAACCCCTTCTGGCCCTAATCCTTTGGGTTTGGCTGGTGAATTGAAGGGAATGATATGAAAAGAATACAACCTCTGTTTCTGGCCAAGTTATTTTGGGTTCTGCTCTGACTGTTCATTAAGAAGGGCTAAATTTTTCAGTTTTTCAAAACTAAATGATTTGTCATTATTTTTAGTGCTCTATATACAGTTAAGGCTTATTATTTTCAAGTCAGAGAATTCAGCTGGCAAAGAAAGTGTAAGATTTAGCACTTCTGTATAACTCCTTATGCACTCTTCCTCTTGTAAAAGGAATATCAGGTAAAGACTGCTTGGAAACCTCTCCATCTCCGAATTTAGCCCCAGTTATGCTCCCAAACGCACAAAGAATGACTCTAAAAATGCTAAAGGACAAAATGACCCAATGCAGATGTTCCTAACTAGAATATACTGTAATTTGGAGACAATTTTGAGAAATCGTTTTGCTCCATGAATGGATATGGATTGCTTAGTGGACCTTCCTTTTATCTTTTTTTGAACTTTCAGTTACCTGTCCTTTTACAGAATAAATAGATAAGGCTGAGAAAAATACAGATGTTGAATTTAAAGCAGATGTCTTCAGCTACCACATACTGAAGAAATTGTCTCCTAGTTTTTTTTCTGCATTTCTTTTAAGTGTAGAAAGCATACTTAGCATCTGTTAAAAGTGCTGAATTGACAGCCACTGAGACCTGTTCAGTAGCACAGGCAGCAGAAGTGAAAGTATTTTTACATCATTTATTTGGATGGTTCTTAAGATGGTTCACTTCTGAGATGAAAGCAGAAGTGCATCCTCTACATTCATTCAGTACTCAAGACTTCTCTGCCAGATGACAGTAACTTTACTGGGTATTTCAAAAAATGCACTGATAACCATTATTTCATGTTGATTATGGAACATCCACTAACAGTCATGACTTTGAGTTGACTAAACAACATAGCTGTGCTTTAGCATTAAATTTAAATGCACTTTTACTTAATAGACTAAATGCATCCAAAAGGAATGCTTCATATATCTTTGAAATGGGTTATTTTTAAACTTGAATCTTACAGCTTCTGATTCTCAGGGGAACCTGAAGAATGCATAGCACAATTCATTATGGGTGAGAGCAAAAGTACCATTAAGTTGATGTGATGTTTTTTTCTGATATTGGGCAGACTTGTCTTTATTAGGAGAAAGCCAAGGTGCTCTAAGTGCTTCTCCATATTATATTTGCTGAGAACAGGCCAGCTGGAGTTTGGACAATACAAAGAAGGTCTCGCAACATTTGCTCATTCATTCTCATGTGCCAAGTACAGGACTTGCAGGCAGTTGCAGACATAATAGTGTGAGTACAATGTCTTGGTGGAGTTAGATACATTTGTATTTGTAAAAATTTGAGAGAAAAAAAAAATCTAGAAATACTGACTACAGTGGTTCTAAATTTTATGCCCTATTATATGGGAGTGATTAAAGTGCACGACCTTTTTTAAGCTTGTCCAGAGTGCCTCATATTCTTCAAGCTTCATGGTACTGAAGTTACCAACAAAAGAAAGTAATTCTCATTATGCTTTTTAACATCCTGAGGTTTTCAGAACTGTTCAGTTTCCCAAGAAGTAGTAGTATTATTCAACCTCTCTCATTCAGCTGTATTTATTAAATAAGGGAAGCCATGTGCCCATAGTCAAAGATCAATTCGGCAAATATGAAGATCTTCAAGCCTGTAATAAAAATCCTAAAAAATATGTGTTCTTTTTTTAAGAATGCCAAGTAGTGAATGCAAGAAAGGCAACAGTGATATTTACCTAAGTCTATGCATGTTTTTCATTAATTTATCTCATAAAACTGTTAGAATATTCAAGTACCATCAAAATAGATACTGACTTGGCTTCATGCAGCGTGAGACAAACTGAAGACATTCTAATGATGCCTAAAAGTAACAATGTTTTGTAACGGCACTCAAAATACTTTACTCCTTATCACCAAAATACTTGCTATCTTATCAAGGAGGACACTGGATTTGCCATTAGTGCCAAAAATATTGCACAGGGCAGAAAGACAGGGAAATGGCATCTGTTGACAGTTATCTTCCTACGTCTTCTGCATATTTCAAGATTTTTGAACATTTCCATTCCAAGTAACAGTAGTGCTTGTAGGGTTGCTTTGCACAGTAGATAATTTTAACATTTCAAATTAAATGCTACACTGAAATAAACTGAGATTTTTTTCCTGATTTTGACAGCTAATCATGCATTTAAAAAAATTACCTCCTGAAAAATTTACACACCATCCATTTTATTCTTGTGACAGGGAATATTGTCACAGCATTTTATCAGTTTCAAGGTTGGGTTGGATTGCTTTCAAAACTGAGATGATGCACTGGACTTAGAGTTTAAAATGGTTTAGGACCCTGTATTATAAAGTAACACAAATCTACCTGGGATTCTTATGTGTAGAGACAGTTTAGTAAAACCAGCCCAGAATCAGTCTGCTTTGAACCAGCCTCAGTCATAGCAGGATGCTGAACACTGAGGGTATAGCATTACTAGGCTGCACTTTATAGAAGATACACACTGATACAAGCAAATGACATGAAGCAGCAGAGGTGTTTTGATCTGATTTAACCTCTCAATGCTCTAGTCAACAGTCAGAATGCTTAGACCATCTAGGGGACAGGATATCCCATATAATGTGTTTTTAAAGGGAAGCATAGAAGACACATGACTTTGGTCAGATGGTAGCCATTGTAACCTTTTCTCAAGAAGCTGGGCATCCTGAAGGCTGGACAACCTCTTTCTGCTCACAGAAAGTTTAGGAGATTCTGGCACATCCTCCAAGGGCTTGGAGACAGAAAATGGTAATCATACTGCCCATCCACACTACAAGATTTTACTGGTCCTAAGATTAAGTCTCATGAAGATTTTAAGGCTACTGTTTTTGCAAGCTTTTCTAATGCATTTTCTGTCCATATATTCAGAAGTAGCTGGTAATGGGCATCCTGGTTTTGAGTCACATAACTGAAACGTTCTGAGCATGGTTTTCAAAGTTCAGTGTCTGTGAACATCAAGCTGTGGTTGCCAGTGTCTTTTACGATCAGGCCTAAGAAGGAACAAATCAGATGTTCAAAATCCATGTGGGCATTTGGCTCTCATTATATGAATGTTTTGTAGAAAATCTTGTTAAGATACTTAGCTCCGGAATTATTACTTCTATTCAGTTTCAGAACAATATGATACCACCAGCGTAAACACTACCTCCTTTGTGATTTCTTTCCACTTGTCCACTGAAAAACACTGAAAATAGACAGCTTAGCTGATGAGACATATCAGAAACCTGGAAAAGAGAAGAAAATGATAGCTCCTGAGACTCAGTATTACATCTATCTTCATCGGTATTCCAGCTATCTTCATCAACTTGTATGTTGATGGGCAAAACTTACATTTTGTCTAATATAACTTCAAAAAACTTAAAACCAAACTGCTAAAACTTCTACTACAGTTTATCACTGAAATCATCTGCAAGGCCTCATTTATATGTGTTACTGTCCCCTAAACACGTACAGCATTTTGCATATGAGTGTGTCCAGCCTCTCTTCCATGAAACAGGGTTAAAATCTTGACCCCACTGCAGCCTAGTTCTGTAATATCTCAGGACTATGACCAAGGACCTGTGAGAAGAATAACAATAATGCTTTACAGAATCATAAAATCATAGAATGGTTTGGACTAGAAAAGACCTTAAAGATCACCTAGTTCCAATCCCCTGCCACAGGTACAGACACCTTCCACTAGGCATGGTTCCTGAAGCCCTGTCCAACCTGACATTAAGAAATAAGAGGAGAGTAAGAAGAAAGACAGTATTTGCAAAGCAAGATTTCCTTGGCAGTTCTTGCAGTAAGTAAATTACTTTGTTTCTTTTTCAGAGTCTTCAAAGACCGATAAGATGCTCCAGCTGCTGTCGGTATGTAGTTGAGAGGTAAAGTTAACCTCCCTACCATGCTCATTCACTTGCAGATTAGGAAGTCTAAAAGAGTAGAAAGTTTATGTGGTAAGGAACAGGCAGGCATATTATCTTCTATATCACTAAACTGTGATGGTCACAATTGCTAGTTCTATTCAATGCTGGTCATTACACAAAAAAAATGCAACAGAAAATAACTGATGGCTTCTAAATAGGGATGGTGACTGGTGGGTGGAGGGGATGGCCGGTGACTTTAATTGATGTATCTTAAAAAATGGGCTGAGAAAACTAATTTCTCATATTAATGGCTAGAAGGTGAGTTCTATGAACTTTTGTACAATTTACTGCCTTGATGTTCTTCAAAATGTCCTTTGGCCATTCCACCATGAGATTTGTATATTCTGCTGCTGAGATGCTTCAATTTGATACAGTTAATACATTGAAAATTACTCTAGGGAGTGTCATAAGGAGAAAAATTCATAAATATTGAGTCCACCCTAGAGTCAACTAACTGAAAAACCAGTAACTTGAAGTAAACAAAATTGTATAAGAAACATTGATGTGAGATATGAAAGAATCTTAAGTTAAATTTATGTTTAAATTTGAGTCAAATAATCACTAAAATCATTTACAGAAGACAACTGGACGTGAAACTGGATTGCATGAGAAAATTGTTCTCCTTTTCTTGGACTCAACATTCATACAGTTGCCATGACTAAATTACTTCTGAAGATTGCCTTTTGCAATGTAATGGAAGCTTTGTGCAAATATGACTTACCTCATAAAATTAGAGCTGTATAACTGCCCTTTATTGTTTTGTGCTAATCTTAAGGAGTCTGTTATGTCCACACAGATTTTGCCCTCTGGTACCCCATGGTCTGTCTGTTCTGCTATTGCTGTATTCCATGCAGGCTGGGACCAATAATAAATAAAAATTCTGTGATTGAAATGGAAATATGTATACATAGAAATATACATACACAAGGACATATATATGTGTGCACATCGTATATGTATCTTAAATGTAATAAGAAAAAAATATCACTGATGCTGATAAACATGTTTTTAAGAGGAGTTTTTACTGTGCAGAATGCTGTTTGAGGGTGGCCCCAAAGAACATCCAGAAGGAGATACTCAGTGTGTACTTAAATCCCTAAAACTACTAAAAGGCACACAAAACATAATTTTGTAAAAGAAATCCTGTGGACGAGAGAGGAGGGACCTTACAATAATTATTAATTTTCTTTTCAGGAATGCAGATTTGTTCCTATCCTTATAATAAATTCAAAACAAATTGTTCACTGTCTATTCTTCCAGAAGAATACATCAGATGAAATCATCACATTATCAAAAAAAAAAAAAAAAAGTGCTAAGATGCTTATAGTGTAAAAGAAAATCATAGCATTCAGCACAATCTGAACTCTTCTTTAAATTTGTTATTATTTGATATGATGAAGTATTTTACCAGTATTTACATAAACAGAACCTGACAGATACTGCTTGTCAGACTGAATAAACTTTTAGCAGGAAGGAAAAAGGAAACTGATGGATATTTCCACCTTTTCTGTTTGTTATCAAAATGAGTATGTTTTGCGTATTTAAAATTAACATTACAAAAAAAGCAGTTCAGCTGTGCAGACTTGTCTGTTGGTACATGACTGGAAAAAAAATACCATTTAAAATGACACTTTAGTGTTGAATTACATCCTTTTCAGTGTGACTACTATGCAATCTGATTCTGTTTATCAATGTAAAATGGTTTTCTAGCTTATCAAAAAATCATATTTTCCTTTTTCTGGTTCATCTATCAACAGAAATAACAGATAAGGTGAATAGGAAACAAAATCCATGTCCACCAGTTAAATGTTAGAAAACAGTTCTTTCTTTTTATAGGGTGAAATCACCTGCATATACTCCTGTTGTACTTGATTTGCAGTTTATGCCTTATCTATATATGCAAAGACTTGCGCAAAAATAAGGAACCTCCGTGGGTGTCTATATTAAGCCAAAATATCTTATGAGGAAGTATATTACAAGGCATGTCAGCATCACATATTACGATCCGCATGCTCAACAGCTGGGAACTGTGAAATGACGGGAACCCTGGAAACCCACCAAAGATAGGAGTGATTTTTCAATATGTTTTTTGTCAATCAATATATCATCATGTTTTCAACCTCTATACTAATCTCCTCGAGTTTCTTGCAGAACAACAGCATACATGTATAATCACTTTTGTCTGTACCAACATGAAGCAACAATACCTTAAACTCCTATTCATTCAGGGAGAGCCAGAGTCAATAAAAAGTCCTCCTTCTGGGAAAACCAAGAGTGGTTAAGACTTAGTGAAATGGTCTGTTTACAAAATGGCCTGTTTACAAAATACTAGGTAAGGGTTCTCAAGGAGAACTGCATTAAAGCCAGTTCTGTTTTTAATGTGGCTTGGAAAGCTGTCCTCTGAAGCTCTGCTTGTCCTTGCAAATGCAGTGAGATGACTTCTCAAAAGAAACCAGCGAAACAAAGCCTGAAGAAGAAAACCATTTGACTGCCCCCCCCCCAACTTTGCTAAGGCTCTCTAAATAGCCCAGAAGAGATAAATCAAAGCCTGAACTGTAACCTTACACTTATATACTTGTTAAATGACTTTTTTACAGTCTGTTATTGCTAGAAATTGGATTGCTTTTAAACTAATGTTGTCTGGCGGGCAAAAGTGAGTGAAACCGCAAAGCCTGGAGGAACACTAATTACTTGTATTAATTAGCAGCAACTTTCACTAGAGTATAATCTCCCTACAGGCCAGTTTTGGTAGGTGTGGGGAAAAAAAAGAAAGGGATAAAAAAAGATGTAGAATCACACCAATAGTCTATTATTTGCCCCTAAATGAGAGCTGTGCTCTTATCCCAGTGCAGGCACAGGGCTTAGCACGAGCAGCTTGGCTGTGGGGAGCGGGGCCTATAACTCAGGCTTCTCAGCTACACAATACAGCCCCTTATTTTACACTGCTACATCATAAAAGTGCTCCTTTTGTTGCATTTCCCCTCTTTAAAGGGCCTTAATCCCTTCCTTTTCAGCTGGGCCTGCAATGAATTTCTCAGGGACATCCCCACTCCCCCACATGGACGTAAAAGACCCACTGAAGAAGTGCCTGTGGAGCTCTCAGCCTTTTTAAGGATTTCACTCTAATTTTCCCAGCTGACACTTTCCGGAGGACATTAAATCACACTTTTTGTTCCCCTTGCCATGGAGGGAACCCCCTTAATGATGATGGAGAGAGAGAAATTCCTTCACACCCTCCTATGACACCATTTTGCTGCTGAGAGCCACCTCCCCGTCCCGGAAATCAAACATGGCTTCCAGCAGATGGACGGTGCTTCAGGTCTGAGGAACTGGGAAGCTAAGGGGAGTTTGGCTTCCCACAGCAAATTATGTCATCTGAGAGACCTTTCTCATTTACCGAGAACTGGATTTACAGCTGCTTTTAAGACCCGAAAAAGCTTGAATACAGATGTTCCTTGTTGAGAGCACACAGGCTCATGCGGATGTGTGACTGACCCAAAGGATGATTATTTTTTGTTAACAGCAGGTGACATAAATTTCAAGGCAGAAGAAAAGAAAGAGTACATCTGTTTTCATCACTGCTGTATAAAGGGCTAGGAAAAACACTGATATCTCAGTTAAATGTTGTCTGTGGTCATAAGATTGCGATAAAGCCTATTGGAAATGTAAATATAAGCTGGATATATAGAAGTCAATATAATGACCCTTTTCATTTCATTACTTTGGAAAAAAAGTAGAATATCATCATCACTGATTTGCATTGCATCAAGCAGACTATGCTTTTCAAAAAATATGACATCTTCAGAGCATGACTTTGGATTTTACTAAACTTTAGAGCTGTGCAACTGCTGTCCCATGTCTGGAGAAGATACCTTTGAAAGTAGACATTTTCATCTACAGTTTATATTCCCTCTTAAAACAAATGCAGAAACTTTGCAGGTAACAGAAGGACAAATATTTCTCAGTTAAATGTTAGCATTTACATGCCAACACTTGGGAACTGAAATTTGAGGATAATGTAGGAAAGTATTCTCCAATGATGAATACACTTTTATATGTGTATGTATAGATATATGTTATATATATACACACATATACATGGGATATTGTAGAAATTAGTCTATAATGTCAAATTTGTTGACATGTATCATGACATCTATCTATCAGTGGAGTAGAGAGAGCACAGGAAGCATCTGTTTCCAGAAACACAGGTTACAGATGCTGGAGTGACAGCTGCCACCTTCTGATCAAATTAGTCATATTTTGGTCTTAATTAATCTGATGGGATGATACGGGGGGGGGGGGGAACAGCTCAATTTTAACTGCTGCTTTTTATTTGGTTTGGCTTCTGCCTTACAGAGTTGCAAACCTGTAATTTATAACACCTTTATGTGAAAATGCTCTGGAGCATTATCCTTTTGTTATGTTTTGTCATTCATAGGCAGGATTGCCACATTTCATCATATATTCCAAAATCCACTTTGTAATGTATTTCAGAAATTAAAGCAAAAGACTGCTTTATTAAAACAACAAAAAGAAAAACCCCAAACAACAAAACTCTCTATGCCCAGGAGCAAAAATCTGCAGAAGCTTGGGGAAAAAAAAGAAAATCGCAAGGGAAAAAAAGCAGAAAACACCAATGGAAATGTCTGGGCAGAATCGCACAATGAATTCTTATTCGTGGCATCTTTGCCTAAGACGGAAGAGTGTCATTCCTCAATAAATAACCTTTTTACTGTCTGAAAAAAAAAAGAGAAGTGCAAGTAGAAGGATATTCACTGAACAAAATTAAAGCAGCTCTCTTGCCATCGAGCATCCACACAACCAGCCCGAGTCCTCAATGAGAGATGAGAGGCAGTTGCGGATAATAAGAAAAGCAAAACTACAAAAGCTGCAAAAGAAAGAAAAAATACTATTCGTATTTCTTTGCACCCACTCCTTGAAGGACTGGGGCCGGACGTTTTTACTGTGGGGTCTTTTGGTGTGTCTTATGCTACCTTAGGCATGTGCTGGATTTCATTTTCTCTTTCTCTGCCTCCCTGTGCTGGCTCCAGCGAGCTGGTTGCCTGGAAGACGGAGACTAAAGGAAGGAGAGATTTGAATGAAAAAAGTAAACATTACCAACAAAGACTATAATTGAAAGGGGCTTTGTGAACAAGGGGTGTTGTCGGAGAGCAGAATGGGCGAGGGTGGGGCTGCCTGGGGCTCTTTGTCTCCGCGCACACTGGAGCTGCCTGTTGTGCTGCATTGTACTAGGCAGGAATTTACCATCTCACAAGCAGGCTAATAGCTACCTCCACAAACAAATCGAACTATAAAGCTTAAATATTTATAGCTATTTATGGCTCCATTTTAATAATTAGTGACCACCTCCACTGTCAAGGCCCAGTTTTTTCTTTTCTCCTTTTTAGTCTTCCCACACTCCCTTAACTTCTTTTTTTTTTTTTTTTTACTTTTTTTTTTTTTTTTTTTTTTTTTTAATGGACTGTACTAATTGCTTGTTAGGCTGCAGAACACTTATGAAGCTGTTCTGTGGATGCTCTGCCACCCAGAAATGACTGAGGAAAAATGGCTGTACAGCAGTTATTTGTAATATATACAATCCAGCAGTGATTTAGAACCACAATTTCTACTTGGACGGTTAGAAATCTTTCCGTTTTTCTTTTAGGTTTCCTGCAAAATTGGTTTTAATCATGAATTTGGTGTCACCTGATTTATGTAGAACAGAAACAGGGAAAACACAAATAAGAAAAGTGAGGGTTAGAGTGCACATGATTACTGCTAACTAAATGCCTGGCTCCATGTGAAGCAATTAGTGCAAAAAAGTGCAGCTGAACCTGGTGCATAGCATCTAACCATCCTGTCAATAATTACACCAAAAGAAGCTTGAAAATAATATCAGGAATAACCATTACCTCATTTTTGGTCTAATCTATATACCTACAGGATCTACATCCAGATTTCAATACGGTGCATACCTATAGTCTCCTTGATTGTATAACCTTAATCTGACACTTGAATTTTTATTCAGTTTCTTTATATTTTGTGCTATTGCATGTGTATCAATACAATTAAGCCAATGAAAACTTACAGTATGACAGGTAAAGAAAAGCACACTCTAAAAAATCTCCTGGAAAAACCTCACTTTGTATTTTAAAAATGTTTGCCAACTCTAGCTCCCCTGTCACAATGTTCTCCTATTTGCTCAGGTGCTAAGGTATAGTTTTGTTTCCTGGCTTTCTCATTGTTCTGGTGAAGGTACTAACAGCATTTTTTGTTAGAATATGCTCTTTTTTACCACAATGCCTACATAACTCTGGGGTAAATCTCATAGCTCAAAACCAGTCCTTAAGAAAATAGCAGATTGGCTAAAAGAATGCAAGGAAGTTTTCAGTTCATGAAAGGCTTCACTTTTGGATGTTTCTCTTTGTCTGTGTATTTTTTAAGGGTTTTCTGTTTTGTTTGCACCTTTTTCAACGGTCTTGTCAAATACTTCTTGTAGGAAACAGAAAGATCCCAAGCGGCTTCACTGGGATTTGAATCAGTCAACAAATCCCTTCTTTCTTCTCTATACAGCAGCTACACCTCAAGAAAAGTTGTGATTACTACCCTGTGAGATCAGAACACAGATCTGTAGTTGCAAGCAAAATCGCTCAGTGTGGAGCATACAGAGAAGTAGATTTGTTGCATACCACAAGAAAGTATTACATACATAGTCACCAGTTATGAGACATTGACAAGGCCTATACGACTCATTTGTGCGATGTGTGATTTTATTAGTTGTTTTTTGGAAATTAGTATCAATAATATTATCATTGATTAGTATCAATAATACTAGTATTAGCACATGTGTGATTTTATTAGTTATCTTTTGGAAATTAGTATCAAGAGAAAGTCAATTCTAAAAGGAAGGGTGAGACAAAAGTAAACCAAAATTTGTTTCATGAAGTCTACTCATAATATGCCAATCTGGATGTCCTTCTAGAAGTTATGTAAAACTATAGGCAGACAGATTTACTGTGTGAAGGTGATAGCCTCTGCTATGCCTGAAATTAGTGACCATGTTGATTATGGTGCATCTACAAAGGCATAGTATATTATTTGTTTGAGCTCTTTCTTATCCCCTACTGTATGAATGCCTATATTTTCTCAAACAACAGTAAAACAATTACCCTCCACATGAAGGTTTGTACCACCTGTGATGTCTTTTTCTTACCTGCCAAAGTTTCTTTCCTGTTGCTATTAGGACCTGCAAAATCCAGAGATCAACAACAGCTAAAGTATTTGAGAGGGAGCTGGACCCAATACTTATCAATCATTGGGACAGGCTCTAAATATGAATTGTTTAAGTAAAGTTAGTTGCTGATCAAATCTGTCATGATGACTGATGCAAATAGTAGTCCACTCACTCAGAGACAGCTATTGGGGCCATTAGGACTCTGGAGGCTACTACCTTACAAGAGCATAAAATAGAATTCAGGCTGTGAAAAGTAATATCCTTCAGGTTTGCATCTCTCTAACCTGGAGCCTTTGAGAATTAAAAATTTCATGTTTCATTTATGGTGGCCCTGGAGAAATGATGGCCTCACAAGTCTCTCATGACCATCAGGTAGTACGAGTATCCTACATATTTGACTTTTCATTTTGGAAGGTGAAACAAGAAGATAGAACAAACTGCAAAGTACAAGTTCTGGTAGCTGATAGCACTATATACAAAGTCTGTACAAAGTTTGGGAAAATGGAGGGTACCAAGAATCACAAGTTTCACCCCTCACAAACTAATGATAAGAAAACCCTCATCACAATGAACAAGCATGAACCACACATAAAAAACATGTATTTGGGTATGTGGTGTTCTGAGCTCAGAGGAAGAAGCATTTTCCATTACACTAAGTTATTTCAAAACTCTTACACTTGTAAAAAGAAGACAGATTACCCTATTAGCAGTGGATCTAACTGAGCTTGGTTTCTTAAGAAATTTGG